>CAUYPK010050495.1:0-50768 GCA_963574355.1 Loris lydekkerianus
GTATGCAGTAGTTCACACCTGTAATCCTCACACTCTGGGAGGCTCAGGTGTAAGGATTGCTTGAGCTCAGGAGTTCAAGACCAGCCTGGGCAGTATAACAAGAACCCACCCATCTCTACAAAAAATGAAAAAAAAAAAAAAACAAAATTAGCTGAATTACAGGCGATTGCACTAATGTACACAGCTATGATTTAACAATAAAAAAATAAAATAAAAAAAGAGTATAAATTAATATAACAGAGTAGAATACATTCTGTCATTAAATGTATTTACATAATAATTTTGTATAAAATATCTTTAGAACAAATGTGAAAAGAGACAGAATGTGATCGAGTTTCTCTTTGGACAACATGGAGGGTGTTGGAAGCCATTTTTTGTAAGTGACACTTCACAAGAACAGAGAAACAAACACATGTGCTAAATATCAGATTGGAACTGATCATTCCACACTTAAGTGCAAACATGGAAGAAAATCTCAATGAAAATCAAGCTGGGGGAGGTGAGAGGAGAGAAAGAGTAAATTCATACCTATCAAGTATAATGCACACTAAGTAAAGGGCACTCTTATATGTGTAACTTTGACTCGATCTGTATAAAAACAAATTATGTAAACCAAACACTCATGTCCCATAACATGCTAAAGAAAAAAAAATACACGTAAAATGTTAAAAGAAAACAAACCAAAAGAGGATTACATGTAGATCCTATATTCAATTTTCTGATATGGAATGAAATTTTATATACAACATGGTCTTGTTTATTTAAAAAGTAATTATTGAATTTTTGCTGGGTGCAAAGTAGTGTTTTAGATTTGGAAGTTATTACAATTTATAGTTTAAAACCATCTTGAGATTTATTGTCTTCTTAAAAAGTCATATTAAAATGCATTCATAATTATAATAATAATTGATTAAGACATATCACCATAAATTTTGAAACCACCAAAGTATTCCCTAATATTTTTAACATAAATTAGTTTCAGATAAATTGTATTTTTTTTGAAATTATTATAATTGTGTATTTGTATAAAGCTAAATTATATATTTCAAGTAAGTACTTAACAATATAGTTTCAAGTGGAAATGTAAAAATGTTTATTTTTAATTAATTCTCTGAGCTCTTTGAAATATTTTCCACATCTTTAGCCTAGGAACCACTCCAATTGGGTGGTGCTTTTTAACTCATAGTTGGATAGAGGCATTGGTATAATGATAGAAATAGATAACATTTTACTTTTTACTGAAATAAATGTATTACATTAGAAATATTATTGAATAGTATACCCTATTGTGCTAACATGCATGATTATCTCAGAAACAATCACCTTTTAAATTTTTTCAACTTTTCTACCTTGATATATTTCTAATCAATTTTTTTCTAGTCCAAGAGAATATTGTGAAATTAGTCCCAACATAACTTCACAATTTTTATTTTTCATCAATGAAGGACTATCCGCTTGAATAAATTGTGAATTTACTTGATTTAACTATAAATAAACCCAGGGCTGTAATGTAGTCATTAGAAGCCCAGATTTTGAAGCTAGACACCTGGGTGCAAAATCACAGCTCTGCTAAATTGGGTAAGTTATTTGACTGTTATATAACTCAGTTCACTCAGTTTTCCACAAAGGATAACAATTAAACTTAAATCTACCTCCAGGGAATATTCAGAGATTTATTAAATTAGTTTATAGGAGCATTTAGAATATTATCTATTTATATGTACTTGAGACACATAAATAGATAATAAAACTAATAAATTTTAGTCTAATTGAATAAATCAATATTAGATAGTGAAATACTATCAAGACAAAAATTTCAGCAGAGCTATGTCAAGAGATCACTAACCTTATGAAAATTATGACTAATAGTATGAATTATGTTAGTTTAACTGTCTAGGAAATACAGTAAAATGGATTGCACTTTAGTACAAAATTTAGAATTAGATTCAATGATTTTTCACTACTTAAAATGAACAATATATTTCCTACTCAGTTTAATGGCCAATTAGGTTTAATATATAAATCTTAACTTTATAGTGTTTATAATTCTCATGCAATAAAAATGTCTAAACTAAATTTTACTCTGTGTTACAGAGGGAAGTTCTTACCTGACATATTTAATTTCAAGATAGTATAACTGTTAAGGTAGCATAGCATTTTCAGCACAAAAAGCTCTGTAAATTAACAATGACAAACTAATTACAGTGGTAGATGCAAAACCCTGATGAAGGTTATCATGACACTGTGTAAATCTGTAGTCCATTAATTCCTGTAGTTTAGATTACAACACAATAATGGGGGTGGGGAGGTGATGAATAAAACAATACTTATGGCAGTCAATATTTGCTCACTTTGACTTCATTCATGTGCCCGAAGTCAGTAATTAATCTCTACAATAATTATTCTACAAACCAAAATTATTATTGTGGGAAAATTATACCAGAGAATCATTTCATGAGTAAATTTTAATCAGATAGCACTCTACATTGTATTTTAAATGTCTGTTAAAAAAGTAAGTGTTCACTGTTGAAGAAGTTTTTATAATAATGAATAAAATTACCTTAAATGAGTTTCTCTTGTAGAAAAGTTCTTAATATGTTAGCTATAGAAGATATATCTAAATTTCCAAACATATATGAATGTAGAATGTTCCTTTGAGAAGGCTATAAACATTAAATACTGTTTGTATTATGATAACTATATGGGGAACTCTATTAAATCTAGATAATAAGTTAGTGCACTGACAAAGTATTTTAACATTAATTATGTAATAACATTTTTATTTTATCTGAAAATTTATCTCTCCCTAGATTTAACAATATTTAATAAAAAATGAATTATTAAAGTGGTAGCAATGTCATTTTAAACATATAGTGACATGTGTTTAAAATAATAAAATGATGTGGCAAAATAATGAAAAGTCCCCTTTCTAACATCTTAACTTCATATGTTATATTCTTGTATTAGAGATGTGTGTATATTACATGTTTAATATGAGTTTTGCAATGTATGTCATGTCAGGAAAGTGTCTGCTCTGACGCTATAATGGGTATGAAGTCAAAATAAAATGAAATGCACCTACCAAAACCTACAGGGCATTATCTAGTCCATGTTCAATGATATTCCCTTAATGTTACCTGCCACGACTAGTCCTCTCATTCAAGTATCTTGCATTAGTTACCAGTCATGCATAACAAACTGCCCCCAAATTCAGTTTGGAGCCTTTAACAATATACATTTATTATTTTACTATCTGTTGGCCTGTAAATCAGACACAGTTTAACTGGTATCTCTGTTCCAGGTTTTCTCAGACACCTATAATCAAGGTGTTGGCCAGGGCTACTGTCTTATCTGAAGGTGTTATTGAGGAAAGATCTTCTTTTGCACATACTCATTTGTTTTCCACAGTATTTAGTGTCTTGAAGCTGCTAAACTGTTGACATCAGTTTTTTGCTAACTGTTAGACAGAGACCATCATCATTTCCCTCCCACATGGCTCTTGCTTGCTTCAAGATAGCTTGCTTCACCCCTGCAAAGATAAAATACAAACACACACAGAATCACAGCCTTTTATAAGTATATCTTGAAAGTGGCGTACATTACTTTTGCCAGTTTGTATTTATTAGAAGCAATTTACTAAACCCAGCCCTCAGTCAAGTGGAGGGGTTTGCACAGGTGGTCAATATCAGAAGGCAGTGATCATTGCAGGACATTCTAGAAAGTTGCTCCACACAAGGCTCCAGATCCTCTAAACACCTGCCTACTCTTCAAACATATCAAGGATGCTCCCCACTGAAGGTTTTACAATCTCCTACCACCAGAACCCTCTTTCTCCAGATTTTGAATGTTTTGCTCTTTTTTATCAATCAAGAAATTTTACAATATTACAGACTCATTTCTGGTATATCACATTTAAAATAATATATATGATATCTGTCAACCCTAAACATTGAACACTTTCTTTCACTACCCTGCTACAGTTTTAAAGTACTTAACACCATCTGGTATATTTTACATCTGGTATATTATAAATGTCAACTTCAAAAGTGATAAGATATCAGTTCTTTATTCAAGTGATGCTGCATCCTTGACAATTCAATGACTATACAAACAAAAGAGAAACCATATACATTCATAGTCTTTTATTCAGTGATAATTATTCTGGGATGTTTTACAAGAGAATGAGTCAAGATATTTTTAGACATAGAGAGTATTAGTCTTGCCTCTATTTCTTATAGTATTAAATTTCACAATAGTTTAAGTGGTATATGTTAACTATGATGAAGGATGGTATTCAAATCACTGTTGAATTCCATTAGTGAAAATTTTCACAATATAGCTAATTAACACAGCTAAGAAAATTTTATATAGGATTATTTGATTATACACATAAAAAGAGATACATATAAAGATGTATTATCTTATAATGGTTTATCTGGTAGAGAGATCATGAATTTTATTTAATTATACCCTGTGTTTTATACCCTGCTGAGAAGATATATAAGGGGTTGGACTAGGCATTCATATAACTAATATTTCCATGTAAGTAGTTATAATAATACTTTTAGCTTTCAACTTGTATTTATAATTTTTCATGTTACATAAAAACAGACAAGGAAAAGAAATAGGAAAATAAAGTTTAAGATTAATAATTACCTGCACGGAGCCTGTGGCTCAAAGGAGTAGAGCACTGTTCACATATGCTGAAGGGGGTGGGTTCAAACCCAGCCCTGGCCAAAAAAAAAAAAAAAAAGAAGAAGAAGAAGAAGAATTACCAGTTAGGCACGGTGGCTAAAACCTGTAATCCTACCACATTCTCTTATGGGAGGCTGAGGTGGGAGGAAGCCCTTCAGGAATTCCAGACTGAGCTATAAGACCCTGTATCTACCAAAAATAGAAACATGAGTCAGGTGTTGTGGCAGGAGCCTGTAGCCCCAGCTACTCAAGAGGCTGAGGTTATTCCGAGCTAGGCTGATACCACAGCACTCTCTCCAGGCAACTCTGTCTCAAAAAAAGAAAAAAAAAAAAAAAAAAAAAAAAAGAAGAACAAGGATTCTTATCAGATAATTAATTTTGTTCTGCAATACTGTTATATAGTGATTATGCAGTATCTGTTTTAAACCACAAAACAAAATTTATGTATCCTGCTTAAGTTGATGAAGAAATTAGACTTTAGAGGAAATGAAAGAAATTGAGATAGAATAAATTGAGATTTTTAAGGAGTTAGAATGCCACATTATGTTTTTAGAAATTATTCACTTATATACTACCTAACTATGTAAGTCAGAGATATCCAGAGAAACAGAACCAACAGCCTAGATAGATAGATGCTAGAGAAAGGCAGAGGAAAGGTGTAGATTTCTACATCTCACCATATCATATAAGTAACTCAAGATATTCATAGATTGAACACTAAATGTAAGACCTGAAACCATAAAATTTTAGATTGAAACCTATGAAAAACTCTTCTTTGGTCTAGGCAAAGAATTTTTGACTGAGACCACCCAAAGCAAATGCAGCAAAGACAAAAATAAACAAATGGGAGAAAGCCCCCCCCAAAAAATATTGACATTCCCTCTGCCTTTTTGCTCTATCTTGGCATATAGCCAATCGACAGTATCTGCCTATATTGAGGGAAGACTATTCCCAAGGAGTTCAACCTCTCACGCCAACATCACTCACAAATACCTTCCTGGACACATTCAGTAATAACATTTTCAGCTATGTAGTCATCTGTTAATAGATACCTTTAATTCAATTAAGTTGACACTTAACATTAACCATCACAGTATCTAATATATTTATATCTGTAATGATATAATTTTCCATAACATGTTGTTCAAGATTTAATCAGATTGAAAGATATAGCCTGTACTAAAAATACAAATAAAATAACATTTATTGAGAAAATTAATGTTGTACTAAAATATATCAGTCATGGAATAAAGCATAGTAAAATTATAAGTTGAATAAATACTTCCATAAAAAGAAAACAATTTTCAAAGAAGGTTAAAATATAAAAGAATGGAAAATGATGCTATATGTTTATAGATCAGTATCTAGTAATAGCATAACATGATTCAAAATTATTTAAAAGATAATTTAATATAAATAACTCTTAACTAGGCTTAAAGCTTTTAATTAGTTATTCTGGCAAAACAAAAAGAGAACATGGATGCATCCCCAGGAGGGTAGCTGCTAAAAGCAAAATCCCTATACCTTTAATGATGGAAGGTTCCAATATAATAAAACTGCTTCCACATGACTGTCCCGTCTCCCTGGAAAATTGCAATTCAGTGTTTTTTCTGTATTTTGGACAGATTACTGAAGTTGTGGCATTTAGCTTTGTTGAGAACATAGTTTTAAGTACATTTGTCTTTGTAACCATGATCACGTTTTACATAAGCACGTTGAGCAAACACCAATATCACTGGGAAAACAGGGTGTTGTTCTGCCATAAAATTAGCCATTTTATTCACCGGATGTTAATCACTCACAAGGGATACAGTTATATTCACCTTATTTCTATTCTGAAGTCCATCCACATGCCTCTTTCCTACAACATTTGTTACAAATTTTTCAAGCTCTGTGGGAGGCCGAGGTGAGAAGATCACCTATGCTCAGGAGTTCCACACCAGTCTGAGCTAGAGCAAGACCTCATCTCTAAAAAATAGCCTGGGATTGTGGTGGGCACCTGTAGTCCCAGGTAGTTGTGAGGCTAAGGCAAGAGATTCATTTGAGCCCAAGAGTCTGAGGTCGCCGTGAACTATGATGTCACGGCACTGTACCAAGGGTGACAAAGTGAGACTTGTTTCAAAAACAAAAACAACGACAACAAAAAAAAGCTTCCAAACTAATTCTTTCCAATAAACAGAACACCCAGGAAAATAATCAGAAACTGTTAAAAAATCAGTATAGAACTATAATCTTGACCATATTTTGGTCCAGTAAAATAAGATTTTTGTGTGTGTGTTTTGATTATTTAATTTAAGAAAGTAAAACATTGAAGGGTTCTTTGATTCAATTGCATAATTTAATGTACCAAACACCATAATCAGTCTAATTCTATGAACCTGAGGTCCAATATAAGAAAAAATAAAGCTGTCCAGCTTTATAAAAGAGAAACAATTAAAGATAATTTCTTTTATCAATAAATAATTTTGCCTATAAACATTAAAAACCTTGTATTAGATCATTCCCTTTTTTCACTACTTCTTTCATTTCTTGCAGATTTTGCAATCTCTAAGAAACAACATGATTAATATAAATTAAGTGCCTACTTATTTGAAGAGGTTTTTCAAATCTGTGTAAGTTGTCAAGGGTATTTTCTCCCTGAATGTCATGAGCATAATTCTTTAAAATTTTTGACTTTTGCCCATTTGTAAAAGGAAAGAATCTTGCTCTCTAACATGAGGATTAGAGAATTAGAGGGCAAGATAACCCGGCAGAGAGTTGGTAGACCTTTCAACCCATTAAATGATCAAAACCACCTCACAGTTGCATGGGGTCGGGCTCCCATGGCTGAACTCACTGACTACCTCTTTCCTTGTAGTAATTCATAAAATGCTTTATGACAGCTTATTTTCAATACTCCTGAAATCCATTATTTCGATTTTCTTAAAAAATGTAATATTCATGAAACGTATTCATAAAGAGGTTAAAAAGGACTCTGAATGCAAATAAGACTTCAGTTTATCCTATAGACTTGGATTCACAACTTTATTATAAAATTAATAGAATTCAGCAATCACATAAATTTACAGAAATTTTTCTCATTTTTTTCCTGTGTTTAAAGTTCCTGAGCCATTGCTACTTTCTCCAAAACCTTTCTTTCTTTCTTTCTTTCTCTTTCTTTCTTTCTTTCTTTCTTTCTTTCTTTCTTTCTTTCTTTCTTTCTTTCTTTCTTTCTTTCTTTCTTTCTTTTGTATTAAATCATAGCTGTGCACATTAATGCAATCATGGGGCAAATGTGCTGATTTTTTATACAATTTGAAATATTTTCATCAGACTGGTTAACATAGCCTTCATGGCATTTTGTTAATTATTGTATTAAGACATTTATATTCTACACTTAGAAAATTTCACACGTACTCTTGTAAGATGCACCGTAGGCGTGGTCCCACCAATTTAAACTTTTCTTTTAATAAAAACAAGCTGGAAATATGACTATTTCCTGACCCACTACTAAAATTACAATGAAAATTTTTCTAAATAACAGCACAGGGTGAGGCAGAAGGTTTTTACTTTGCTACTACTTCTCTGTGTCGCGTCGCATGATGGGAGACACGAAAGAGTCAGCAGCTTTGCCACAGGTGTGAGCTCGCTCCAGCAATGTTGATGGGCCCAGTAATGATTGACTACACACACAAGAGTTGACGTGTAGCAAAGAAACTTTATTTTGTGCCACCATATATGCTTTGGTGGTCACGTAGAAACTTAATCTATAAACTTATTATTACCTAAATCTTACCTAACTTACTCTGTCTAAAATTAACTTGTGGGTAAATATCAAATCTCCATATTAACACAATGTCTTCTGTTTCTTACATTTCTCTCAGACATGCGTCAACTCTAACTACAGTTAACTCTAACTACATATCTGATTAAACATAACACAGAAACTGTAAGGGAAATGAGGAAGTGAAACTCCTCATAAGCACATTCAATTTACCCGGTTTAGATTTATAGTTTTGTTTTTCCACAGTATATAGACCTATAGGTTCTTTGCGACATGTTTTCACATATGTCAACCTCTGATCCATGAATCTAGGAGTGAGGCTGTAACATCTGTGACCCCCAGGTCTGACAGAATGTATAACTTCAGAGCCATTGTTCCTGAAATTTTCCATTTCCATAGAAACATGCTCTGTGTTTGCTCAGAGGAGCCCAGCCCTCTGTCCAGACTTTTTTCTGTTTGCAAAAGCTGCTTCTGTGTTAGCAAAAGCCAATCAACCCTTACCAGGCTCACTTCATGTGCTTCATGTGGGGAGCTCTGTCATCCCATAGTAAGTATATTATAAAACAGAATATTTATATTATTTTACATATGAAAAAGGCCTAATAAAATATCTTGAAGAATGTTTTCCAGAGAAATTACTCATTTGCAATGCTTTTATTTGAGTTGACATGGCAAATTACAAATAAACACATCTTTGTCTTGACATCTAAAAAGAACAGGGTTGCAAATATTGTCCAATAAATTGATTGTTTTTAGTGAACATTCATAAAATTGCGTAACTCTGAGTTTGTTTTAAATTTATAATTGTTCACAGTTATTTTTTGTGTTTACAGTACTTTTAGATATCCTTTGTGTTTTGAAGTGCTTGATCACAAACCATGCACTCTTTTGACAGGGTTGATGAATGTCTCTTGTTGATAGTTTATAAGAACTCTTTGTAGCACTGGATACAAGTTATTGTTCCAGATAGAACTGTTCTGTATAGACAAATCCGTATGTACATGAAAATGTGTGTGTATATATGTAAACAAATGGTAAATAACCTGATATATATAAATTTATATATGTATAATGAGTCATATACTTTCATTAAGTTGTTTACTGTTTTACTCATTTTATGATACATTTTGATGAATAAAGTCTTTGATTTTAAAGTTGTTCAGATTAGCAATCTTTCCCTATAAGGAAAACACTTTTTAAATTTTGTTTTCTGTTCAAAAGACTTCAACCAATGAGGATATTCTCTTATGGTTTCTTCAAAAAGTGCATTGTCTCACTACATTTCAAAATGCCATACATATCATATAGTGTTTCTGTGAAATGAATCAGGAATAAGGATCTTTTTTCAGAGCTAATCATTTCTCCAGCATCGTTAATTAAGAAAATCTTGCCATGAATTGTACCTTTTATTACTAATCAAATTTATTTTTATGTATGGAATTTTATTTATATTCTCTATTCTGCCCCCACTATTATAGCACTAGTGTTAGATTACTAATATTCTCTTGTAATTTTATATTTTTATTCTATAATAAGAGCATGTGTTTTTCTTTATGTTAAGAAATGACCTTTCCATGAAGAATGTGGAGATACTGTAAAATGATTTGAAGTGTTTTCTTCTACTCTATTCTCTATAAAAATTGGTATGTGATTGGGGTTTTGTTTTTAGTAGATATTTGGAAAAATTCGAGAAGCCATAAAGTTCTTGAAATACTTATATAATTTGCACAAATGTTGATTTAAAATTTTAATACATATGAAAATTTGAAATTTCCCACTATTTTTGCACAATATTCAGTAGTTGTTCTTGTCTAAAAATTCTACAGTTTAAGCAGAATATGTATATTCTATATGGTATTTCTATATTCTAAAGACCATTTTATATACACCACACATTTTTCATAATAACTTTATTGCATGTTTATGAGCTATAGTGATGTTCCTTTTTTTTTTTTTTCATTTTCTCATTTTTAAGTTGTTACCTGTTACAAATAAGAAGTATTTCTAGATGATTATTAATTGTATTAAAATTATATATTGCTTTGGGCAGAGGGAGGGATACCCCAAGCTGGGCATAGCTACCTTACTCACTTGATATGACAAATACCATACTTCCTGGAAAATGATTGTCACTTGATATAGGCATATATGACAGAGATGAGTGGCATACACAAAGAAAGAGCTATAGAAATCAGTATCATATTCCCCTGGAACTTGTTGCTAAATTCTGAGTGAGACTCCATAACACTGGCAAAGAATAATCAAGTAGATATAATTGAAAAAAAATTATGAATCTCAAGCAGAGCCTGAAATTATTTTGGAATTTTTAATCCAGAGAAGGAAGTCTCATTTATGGGCAAGGGTATTCAATAGATCCAAAAATGGGCATGCAAAAGTGACAATACTAAATTGTTATAAAGTAAAAAATAAGGAGAAAATGTTTTTAATATTTTTAAGGCAAGCTGAAACTGGTCAGATGGATTACATATGATGCAATTGCTTCTCAAAATAGTAAATAATAATAAGAAAAATAATTTTTAAAAATCCACCACTTAATGATGTCACTGTCACAATGTCTTGGATCTGAGAATTACTAGACATGCTACAAAACAGTAATATTTGTTATATAGATAAGAGAATATACAATTAATAGGGAAAAAATCATGGAAAGGATGGTGGATTTAGACAAGGTCCATAAAACACTTTATAATTATGATTAGTATACTGAATGAAGTATGTAAAATAAATCATAGATACGAACAAGAGATTAATGAAACATTAAGGAAGACAAAAAATGAAATTTAAGTAATAGACATAGTTTTTCCAATTTAAAGCACACTAGCTAGAAATAAGGACAACTTACATTACTAACAATCATTGACTTCAAAACAACAATCATGGATGGCACCTGTGGCTCAGTGAGTAGGGCTCTGGCCCCATACACTGACGGTGGTGGTTCAAAACCTGCCCAGGCCAAATGGCAACAAAAAATAGCCAGGCACACTGTGGCGGGTGCCTGTAGTCCCAGCTGGTCAGGAGTCTGAGGCAAGAGAATCACCTAAGCCCAGGACATGAAGGTTGCTATGAGCTGTGATGCCACAGCTCTCTACCGAGGGCAATAAAGTAAGACTCTGTCTCTAAAAAAAAAAAAAAAAAAAAAATCAAAACTATGCAAATGGAGATAAGAAAAGGCTGAATAGGTGGATAACACTTCAGTAACTTGTTAGATTATATCAAGAGCTTTAAAATACTTTTCCTAAACTGGGCATGGTAGCTCATACCTGTAATCCTAGCACTTTGGGAGGCCAAAGTGGGTGGATTGCTTAAGCTCAGAAGTTCAAGACCAGCCTGAGCAAAAGTGAGACTGTCTCTATTAAAAGTAGAAAATTAGCAGGGAGTTGTGGCAGGCACTTCCTCCTCCAACTACGGGGGAGGCTGAGACAAGAGGATCACTTGAGCTTGGGAGTTTGAGGTTGCTGTGAGCTATGATGGTGCCATGGCACTCTATCCAGGCCAATAGAGTCAGACTCTTCTTTAAAAAAAAAAAAAAAAATTCCTACTGGCAGGCCAGACAAGCAACGTGACATATCTATCATACTAAAAATTTGTTTTTAAATATTGCCTTTTAAAATCGGTAGTTTATAATTGTATAGATTTATGGTGTACTAATTTACTACTCAGCAATTTTGAAATGTATAATACTATTATTAACTATTCACACTATGCAATAGAGGAAATTGATGTTTCTCAAAAGTCAAAACTGTTCAAGTATGACAGTAGAACAGGAAATCTCACAAATCCTATACTTATTGTAGACTTTAAATCTACATTTAGAATTTTTATCAGGAAAAAGATGTAGACATTGATAGATTTGCTGGTAAATCTTTTCAAATATTTAAGAAAAAAAGGTAACCATATAACCTTAACTCTTTAAGAATGTAGGGAACAATAAAACTCTTCCCACATCATTTTATAAAGTAAATATTTCAGTGATATCAAACCCAGGCAAAGATATTACAAAATAGAAAAAAATATATAGAACCTTTCCAGAAAACTTTACAGAATGTTAGCAAATCAAATTTAGCTGTGTATTTAATTGAAGACAATATGTAATACATAATTATTAAATAGGGTTTATCCCAGGAATACAAATTGTTTTAACATTAAAAATCAATAAATGTAGTTTAACATATTAACTTAATAAATGAGAAAATACTTAAAATTACCGAAATAGAAATAAGAAAATGAAAAAAATCAGCATCTGTTGAGTAACATCTGTTGATAACAAATCTTAATGAATAATTAATTAATGGACCAGAACTTCTTCCTGTTCTTTAGAACACTCTAAAAAGCTCACACCTAATATTGAACATACAGATAAAAGACTGAGTAGGTTTCCCTATACTCAGGAGAAATACATCATTATTGCTATGGTCTACATTTTATTGAACATCTTGACAATTGTAAAAAACAAAGATAAGCAATACGTACATACATATGTGTATAAAAATAAAATTTTATAAATAGTATTGCTTTGTACATTTTAGAATGAGAGGATTTACTGTTGCAACTTTCTAACCTCTAACCAAAATTGGAAGGCCCTTACTGATGTTTCAGTTTGTGTTTAAAGTGTAAATATACACATACGGAAAAATAATTGTCTTTATTTACATCTTTCTTCCAGCATTTACATGAATGCCCTTTAAATTTTTAAAATATTTATAAAAATATTGTATGTATTATGCATTGTTAATCACTACTGGAATGATTTAGGCCATATTGTAAATTGTGCTTATTATTCTTACCCATTTCATGACCTTATAATTCTGAGAGAAATCTAATTCAGGAACCTATAACCAATCATTTAAGTTTAAAATGCTGAATCAAATAATAATAGAGTTAATTTGTAATAAACCCAGGATTGAATAGTGCAGATAACTGAAATAAACAAAACCACAAAAATAAACAAATGTGATTCTGAAACTTCTCTTGGGAGAAATAAAAAAGTTTTAATTTTATTCTGCCATTCCCCTGAGAAGCCATGATAGCAGCAATTATTCTGGCAATCTCCCTTTCATAATCTGCAATTTTTAATGGTCACTTTTAAAACTGACTTAGAGGATTTTAGAAAAAATTAACAGATGATATTTCGTAAAACTGCCTTTATCAAATGTCTTCTAACACTGAGATAGACTATATATTAGTAAACCCACAGCAAAAAAGAGGGGTGTGAAAACTCATGCGGCAGAAGGGTATCCAGCAACATGGGCTATGGAAATCTCAACATCAGTGACTGCCATAACACAACCAGTCAGGTACTGCTCTGTACATGTAGCAGGTTTTATTTCTTGAAATATGTTACTAAAAACTTATTTGATATATTTTTTTCGAAGCTCAACTGTATCCATCTTTATTAAAGATAATTTTCATAAACAATCATGGTACTCCAGGTTATTTCAAGTTAATTAATGTCTTAATCAAAAAACTGAGGACAGATACAAAATTAATACTATTTATTGCTCTAAAATAATTTTATAAATTGTCTGCTTATATTTAACCATAGAGTTCTGACATTTTCTTTTCCTCTAAAAACTGAATGCAGTGATTAAGTCTTAAAGATTTAAGGAAACAAAATTATTTATTTCTGTTTTCTAATTTTCTCTTTTCATTACTGAATTTCTCTTTCCCAAACACTTTGGGCTTATCCTACAGTGGTCTCTGCTGAGAAGTTATCTTCCTTATCAGGTACCTGAAATCTGTTTCTAAAATATTGGTCTTATGTCATTTTTAGCTGCTGACAATTCACTTGACCTACAGAGTCTTTGTTAACCACATCGAATAGTGGCTCTATTTTTTCAAATACACTTTGAAAATTCTTACAATAAAGATGTTAAAGTTTCCTGTTTTTCTTGTTTATTTCCTCTATGTTCTCTTATTTCTCTTTAACCCTGATATAAAATATACACTGGTTTTATTTTTTACACCACTCAATTTTATAGAGCATGTATCCTCAGCTGAGTAGAAACAGATTCTATGACTGTTTGTATGTAACATAAATGCATAACATCTCTAGTTATTGCATCCTTGGATGTTTTTAATACTTAAAGATTTTTCATTTATTGAATTTTGTTCAGTGCTAAATCTGTTTGGCCACTAATTCTACACACATACTTACTGATAAGCTATATTGACATAATGCATCATTTTGGCATATAAATATAAACCAAAAATGTATAAATTATCATGTGTGGACATTATGCCATGAATTTTGTTTCTCTTTTATTTCCAGAAGTACATGAATAATGATTAAAAAGCTAAATTAATGAACAAATGGCATATAATGTGAGGTATGACTATAAATACTCATTCAATTAAAAAAATCATTTCAATACTTAGTGAATACACCAAATGCTGGTACATTCCTTGTGATGAAGATGCTGAAACAAACAAAAAAGACAACACCACTATTTTAGTGTTTCTTACAGAAAAGGAAGACAGAGAGTAGAAAAAGTGATTTTGCAAAACCATCTATTGTGCCAAGATGATGCTGAACAAATGAGTTTGAAATTGAATGAGATTATTTCACCAGCACAAGTTTAAAGTGCTATGTTATTAGAATGCCAAAGTACTCATTACTGAAAATATTTTTACACTAAGTACTCTATAAAAATTAAAATATGTTTTATTGTCAAAATCTTGAATTTAGGGTAATGAATAAATGTGAATTGGGGAGCACACACACTTTAATTTGATCTAGATGAGTGGTTTAGAAGTCTGTTCAAGAGATCATTCCGACTTATGAGAGATGATTTTCATTCTAATTCAAAAGGAAAAAGATAAAGACATTACTTTGGATAAATAATAAATATAAAAAGATTTGATTTAAAGTCTGTCCTTGATAATCCTTCTTTCTATATATTTTGGTGATAAAAACTTTTGAATAATAAAATAATATTGATAGTTATTTTAATACTGATGATTGGCATAATTAAAATAGGAAATTCTATATCTGTTAACATTTTAAACTCAAAAATATGGATACAGGTAGAAGTACTCTAAAGCACAAATAACATGCCACAACCCCTGTTTCATAACTTGTCAAATTTTTGAAACAATTTTTTAGTCTGGTTGATTAGCAACAATCAACAACTGTTCTGAAGTCACAAAATTCTACATGATGATTTAGTAAAATCCTTCCTTTAGACATTGAAGTCTAATAAAAATTATATTTTTGTGCCCTTAGAATATGCATACACATCAATTGGAAAAAAATAGGCAACAAAAGTTAATGTACCTCTCTATGTGGCATGATATTCTATATGTATTCTAAAATCTATGCTCTGTAACTACAGCTGAGAAAAACTGGTTTAAGAAGTATAATACCAAAAAACACCAATGATGATAGATTTATTGTTTTTTTTTTTATTTGTTTTTAAATCATATGCATGAGATCATGTTTGAAGAATGAGTTTTCTATATTCTGAAGCTCTTTGAAGACAGTTTTCAATGGTTGGGGACAGGAGGATTTGATAACACGTTTGCCTTGCCAATGTGGTAGAGTAGAAAGAGAGATTTCTACTCTTTTCCTTTTTAATTAAAATTATAATTTTGCTACAGTTAATCTGAACTATGTACCTGTTTCGGGAATATAAGCTTTCACATCAATGGTAAATAATATTGTGCCTTAAATATCTAAAGGACATACCAAATGTAAAATATCTAGGTGATGGATGTTCTGTTTTAGAGTAACAAATATAAAACATACCTTTACTCCCAGTGGGGAATTGTACATAGATCACAATAGTACCATCTGCATATGGGCTGGAGCACTAGAGGTAGATATTTCACAAAGAGGATTAGCACAGTACTCAGAGATGGAAGTAAAGTTGAGAGAGAGAGAGAATAAAATAATAAGATAATGAAGAGCATCCTGTTTATC
Source organism: Loris lydekkerianus (assembly GCA_963574355.1). Taxonomy (NCBI): domain Eukaryota; kingdom Metazoa; phylum Chordata; class Mammalia; order Primates; family Lorisidae; genus Loris; species Loris lydekkerianus. Next base: position 16,398 of record CAUYPK010050495.1, read on the forward strand.
AACAAAAGTCCTTATAAGAATGGTGAAAATTTACTTTAAAATTTCTTACATTTTATTTATAAGAACATACTGCTATGAAGTGAGTGTAATACTGTATTCATGGGTTTCCATTAAAGGTGACATTGGATTCCCATTAAAGGTGACATACTGTGTTTGCCATTCCTACATAAAATGAAAGCATTATTTTTCTTATATGTTCATGAAATCTTTTATTATAAAATGAATGATTCATAATTTTTTATTAAATACATTTAAGTAAGTTTGGCCTTGATTATTTTGATGACAGAGGGGTTAGCTCTGACATTAATATAGAATATTCAAAATAACTTTTTTATCAACTTGATATTAATTGCTTTTAGTAAGTAAAGGTTAATTCCCAATGCATTGACTATTTAGATCATAATGCAAAAGCAACTAAGTACTATTATTCAATACCTTTTTATAAGGATGGGATTTCAATTCAATACTTGGTATCCTCTATTTTCTCTTAGTTATGTCAGTATTAACACAAATTTTAAAGTGTTTATTATAAGAACCAAATTGTTATCTTCACCCTAATATATTCATGATTGGTTAACCTTGAATTTATCATGTGGATATCAATGCAATCCCAATGTTGAAGAGTAAACAACAATTTCACTTTAGTATGATTTCTGGGGAGATACAATAGTCATCAGTTATGTTTTGGGAGATAACAATCTCATGTGCTATTTGTTTGTGCAGTAACCCAAATGTTGACCAGCCACCCTAGTTATTTTCAACTCTTATCGTATAGGTTAATTTTCATGAAGCATGCTATCTGAAAAAGAGCCAAATTCAGAAATCCAGCTACTAAGTTTTCCTGATACAGTGGTGGGAATTAATCACAAAATATTTCAGTCTGAAAACTGGATACTATTTAGTAATTCTGTTGGTTTTATACTTAAGAATTTTAAAACATGATAATGAGTCTGCAAGTCATCTACAGACTCTCCTTCTTCAGTCTCATCTTTCTTACCTGGATGATTACGCTAAAGATAAACACCTTTAATTAACTATGATGACTAGCAGCAAGCAGATATTACATTCAAAATACATTTATTAGTTTCTAGATTTCTGTCTTCTAATATATTTTCCTGAAGTACTTTCTTATTTTTTCTTTTTGATTTTGAAACAATTTCAGAAAAAAAAAAAAAAAGTTTGCAAAAAACTATGGTATAATCCTCAAATGTAAGTTCCTACATTTAATTTATGGTTAAATTTTTGTGGAACCATTTTTGTTCACATTCACTTTTAATATAGTTGTGTCAGTATCATGTACATTTTTGTTGTTTTTTGAACATCATGGCATAAAAACAACTCCTTCCAAAAGAAGGTGGACAACCTCCTGCTGAATAATAGTTGAGTTCAGGAGGAGATAAAAAAAGAAAACACTAAAAAAAAAAAAACAAAAAAGAAAGAAAATACTTAAATTTTTCAAATATAGCAAAAATGACTTACCAAAACCTGTGGGATACAGCAAAAGCAGGCTTAAGAGGAAAATTTATTGTGTTAGATGCCTACATTCAAAAAATTGAAAGAAAGCGCATCAACAAACTCATGAACCATCTTATAGAATTGAAAAGAAAGAACAATCTAAGCCCAAACCCAGCAGAAGAAAAGAAATACCCATAATTAAACCAGAGATTAACAAAATTGAAAATAAAAGAATCATTCAGAAAATTAACAAAACAAAAAGTTGGTTTTTGAAAAAAATGAATAAAATCAATAAACTTTTGGCCAAATTAGCTAGAAACAGACAAGTAAAACTCTAATAACCTCACTGAGAAATGATAAAGGGGAAGTAACACATGCCACAGAGATATAAGAGATTATCTCTGACAACTACAAGACCCTCTACACCCAGAAGTTTGACAATGTGGAGGAAATGGTCAATAGCTGGAATTGTACCCTCTCCTTAAACTTAACCAAGAAGAAACAGAGCTCTAAAACAGACCAATTTCAAGAACTGAGATCAAAGAAACAATAACAAATTTCCCAACAACCACAACAACAACAAAAATGCCCTGGTCCAGATGGCTTTACACCAGAATTTTATCAAACCTTTAAACAGCTTATATTCATACTGCAGAAATTATTCCAACAAATTGAGAAGGAAGGAATTTTCCTCCAACACATTCTATGAAGCAAATATCACTCTGATATTCAAGTAAGTGACAATTTTTAAGAAGTGAATGAAAAACTACTAAAGTATAAGTCAGACTGTATGGCTGAAGTAAGTGTTATAAATATAGTTACGTGAGAACAGAGAAAAACGTGAGGAGCTATGTGTTAACATATTTGTATATTTCATTAAGGTTGATGATGTACATCAATAGCACAGGTAATTTAAAAATACTGGCTAATATAATGGGGTTGTATGAAATTATTTAGAATAATAGTATTTAAACTTTACATTTTCATAAATATCCTTTAAAAAATGGAAGGTACATAGAAACTGATAGTTTATGGACACAGACACAGATGTTGGTATATTTTCTCATAATGTAAGAGAATGATTAACTAAACTCTGTAAAATAGTTGCCACTGCCTTGAACAGAGAAAGGACTATATTGAGGGAAGTCACAAAGCCAGTGAAGGCTAGATAACATTACATTTCTTACAATGAATTGAGCATACTGATATGTATTTACTTTTTAAAACTGTATTTATGAATTTTATATTTTATTAATTGTTTTATATTTCAGAATAAAAGATTATATAACACGTGGTGTTTGCTTTCGAAATTCAAGGAAGACCAGCAATGTACCTGTTTTCACATAGAATTTTACTTTACCTTTACAATTCTTTTTGATACCTCACACCACTAGAACATAGGAATTTGAATTGCAGAAAACTTTAAAGAATAAATTGTATTCCCTACTAAAGTTTTCAACAGGATAAACTTTTTGTGTGTTGGTAAGTGTGAAAATATTGTCTTTGAAAAATTACACTGACTAAATTTCCATCATTTCATAATATAAAAACAGTTTTTAAATGTTCTTATAATTGAGATTTATCAAAAAACAAAACAAAGGTATTCTGGATGAAACGGTTATGACTATCCTTGTGACACACACCAATTTTCCTGCTATGACATCACCTGGCAGAGTTTCTGAGTAACAGCACTCACCTCTGTTAGACTATTACATCTGAGAAGATTGACTTTAAAATGTCATAGTCAGGCTAATGGCCTGCTATGAAGCAGAAATAATAACAAAAAAAATACAGACACAGGTGGCACCTGTGGCTCAAAGGGGTAGGGTGCCAGCCCCATATGCCGGAGGTGGCGGGTTCAAACTCACCCCCTGCCAAAATCTGCAAAAAAAAAATACAGACATGGAAAATGACAGATTCTTCCTGCATAGTTTCACAGGGCAGTGAGACTGACTGGTACTTCTTCTTGGTGCCATCATATTAAATATGTTGCAAAATAAATTTACTTGCTAAATTTCTTTCTTTTCTTTTCTTTTTTTTTTTTTTTTTTTTTTGCAGTTTTGACCTTGGGCAGTTTTGAACCCACCAAGTACAGTATATGGGGCAGGCCCCCTACTCCTTGAGCCACAAGCACCGTCCTTTTGTCAAATTTCATTATTCTGGCAAGTTTCTTCTTACTTTCTCAACCACTTCTGTGACTAAATGTTAGGGTAAAAAAAATCTGATAGAAGGTAATATTTCTAACACTAGACACTACTTTATATTATACATGTGTATGTATTCTTGGAACTTATTAATATATCAATATGAACTATCCATTAATCTGTCTAGGGGCTGTTGTTCAGCACTATGTCATTTTAATATGTTATTTTAGGAAATCAAAACAATGCACTATTATTCTCTCCTAGATAATTAGATTCTTCTCCTCTTCAATCCACATTTTCTTATCTTTGCTTTTTCTCTTAGCTTATTATGTATTCCAATTTTTCTTGGATTCTGTCTATTCTTTTTAATACTTTTTAAGTAAATCATATGCCCAGGTAACTCTTATTTTAAAATATCAAAGTTTACACATGAAAAAAGGAAATTATGGTGAGGGGGAGAAAAAAAAAGACCTTAAAAATGTATGTATTATTCAAATTACATAGCATTGTCTAAAACACCAAAGGTCTGTCTGTTGCCAGGGGTGAGTGGTGAAGTGGGTGGGTACTAGCATATGGGGATAGCACAAGGGAGACCTTTGTGATGATGGAATAGTTCTGCTTATTGCTTGCTATGGTGGCAGAATGAAATTGTATTGTGATATGTGACATAGAAGTACAGATACATTTTAAACTAATGTCAGTTTTCTGGTTTTGATATTGAGTTACCCTTATGTATGATGTAAGCAATCAGGACAATTTGATGAAGTATACATGAAACCTCTCTGTATTATTTTGACAGCCCCCTGAAAAACCATCATTATTTTAAAATTAAAAGTTAAAGAAGGATACCAAAACATTAGGGAAGATTATTTTTAAAAATAAATTTAATATCATATAATCTTAGTTCTTAATTTGAAATTCAGGTAACATCAATAAGATGTTTGAGAACATGTGTCATTTTCACTGAAAATCCCCAGGTGATATAGCTATGAACTTAGGGAATGGAGCCATATTTTATCAAAAATAAACTAGTAGATTCACAGGTTCCAGTGGTTATTTAAATAAAAATATATAATTGTGTTATTTAAATAAAAATATATACTTTTGATATTAATTTACATATATTCATCATATACTTATGCAGATATCCAATGCCTACTCTATTCCATAAACTTTGAGGTAGTTATACTTCATGCCTTTGAGAAATACATAAATCTTTGGAAAAAGCTTAATTGTCAACATATAAACTATATAGTATGGGAATGACACATATGGATCTGGGTTCTTGAGGTATACGTATGAACGAATAGATGGCATTTTGAATATTAGAAGCTTCCCTAGCCAGATGAGTTGTCTCTAGACTTTGGGGTGCAGGTACAATAATAATGATGTCACCAGGTAAGCTAATAAAAATGGCACTAGATGAATAATTAAAAAGGGGAGCTGGTGAATAAGCCAAGTCCTAGGTCTGTTTTGTGCTGCTGTAACAGAATACCACATGCTGTGTGACTTATATTAACAGAAATTTATTTTTTCCCAGTTCTGAGACTGGCAAGTCAAAATGAACCTCCTTACACCTGATGAGGGCTTGTTTTCTGTGTCAGCACGTGGAAGGGTAAAGACACAAAAAGGGGGATTAACCTAGCCTCCTTACAAAGGGTCTAATTCCATTCACTGGGTCCCAAGTTCTCATGGGCCTATCATCACTCAAAGTTTGGTTTTCCAACATTATGACAAGCAACCAAGTTTCAAGATGAGTTTTGGACAGATAAACATTCAAACTATAGTGACAAGGAACTTGGAGACAATGGAGATGTTCATTAATAGATGAGAGGATATATAAACCAAAATATCCACACAATGAAAACTTATACACAGGTAGAAACAAAGATAAATTCTCAAGCCATGCAAACTTATAAATGGTCCTTAAGCGCAGTTTGCTAAGTGAAAGAAGCCAATCTAAAAAGCTGTATATTGTACAACAACAATAGGACATCCTAATAAAAAAGTAAAACTATGAAGATGGTTAGCAGATCAGTGGTTTCCTGGAGTTCAGGAGGTTGGAGGGAGGAGTAGGGTGATTAGGTGAAGCCCAGAGAATTTTCAGAATATAAAAACTATTCTGCACTGTCCTATTAAGGTAAACACACTTATTACACATGTGTCAATGTCGTGGAATTAACAACACATAGAGGAAACTCTAATAAACTACCTAAATTACTTAATAACAATTTCTCAATATTAACTCATCAATTGTGACAAATAAAACCCACACACACATGAGAAATTTAATAGAGGAAACTGACTATGTGTTATATGTTACATATGTATGTGGAATTATGTGGCAACTCCCTACTTTTCACTAACATATTCTGTAAATCTAAAACTGTTCTAAAAAATAAAATTACTTTGAAGGCTAGCCCAAGGAATTAAGGGAATTTTGAGAAGTAAAGAGTGGTCATGTGTTTCCTTTATTCAATAAATATTTATACAATGGTGTCTCTGGACCAGGCATTGTGATAATTACTGAATAAAAAGTGAAAAGATAGACACACCACACATTTTCACACAGCATACACTTAATTGTTTCCTCTAAATCTATTGTGAAATTTTACAATCAATATTGGATCTAGGACTATATGGATTATTTCTTGTGCTATATGTACTTAAAACACCAGGCACTTTCATTCTCCAACATCCACTTAAATTTATAATTTCTTGTTTAATATCTACCTTCTTCACTTGAATACAGTTTCCAAGAAGGTAGAAACACTGCCTGTTTTTTTTCCCCCCGCTATACAGCTACCAGGTAACATAAAGTAAAAAACACAGCTGACACATGCACAGCTACACACCAAAATGCATATATAAAGTATAAAATTGTTTATCTATGCATCATATCTAAAGTGTGTTCAAAATGATGATAAAGACAAAAATCAAACATCTAAATATTAGTTATAGAATAGTTATATATATGTGTGTGTGTATTTATGTTTATGTCCTATAGGAAATCTTATTTGAAAGTTAAGGAAAGTATAACCACATGGTAGTGATGTGAATAAGTTACAGGATTTAGAAAAAGATCATTTAGATATTTTCAAGAAAAAAATGTGGATATCTAGAAGGACATTTGAAGAGAAAAAACAATTGGATCGGGGTCTAAATCAGGTTTCAAGAAAGTGGATACGTCATTTAACTTAGTCCAAATTTTATCGTATTTTTGAGAATGTCTTAAAATGTATTTGAGTGGCAGGAACAACCAAACATAATTAAACAAACAAAGACAATAATTTTATTTAGAATTTCAATGGTGATTCTAAGTGAAAAGGTTAAAATAAAGCTTTCTAATCTCTCTTTCAAAAGAAAAAAAAATGGATTTTGTTGTTATTCTTTGGAGCTCTAACATGAGTTAAATTGCCAGTAAAATTTAACATTTTATTTGGAACCAAAGTCATGTTACAAAACATAAACTGTAGATAAACTTGGTTACTACTGAAAAGTTCAGTGTTGTTATTTGTAGTTATTTATCTGTTGTATCCAAAAGCTGTAAAAATATATTTCTTAAATGGTTGTTTTCATTTGCAGAAACATCATAGTCATCTGTAAAAACTCACTTTTTTATTAAGTATTGTGAATATGTATCCTTGACTGTCAAGTGTTTTGAAATTTTCCATGTATGGAAAGTATACCTATAGGATAATGTTGAATAAACAGTGATTATTTAGTGATTGAATATACACCATAGATGTTGCGGCTTTAGAGATTATCATGTTCATCAATTATGATCAGTAGAAAAGATGAAAAGGTTTTGAACAATTTGCTAAATATATTACATGATGTTGATAAAATATTGATAACTTGAAATATACACAATATATTCATTTTAAAAATTATATTTACATATTTAATGTATTTTATGTATTTATGTGTATATATGTTTATGTATATGCATTTTATTCACTAAGTTTTTTGAAAACACATGTACACATAGCCAGAGGTTGGAAAAGTTTTTGGCAATAAATTAAAATATGGTGTGATTGATTGCTTCTGATCAAAAAGATTGCATATGAAGGAAAATTTAATATATTTATTTGTACATTAGCTATTTTATTTTGTTAATGTCAAAATTAATAAGCTGCAATATCCTAATCTAGTTCAGGGATATAAAATCATTGAAATACAAAGTTTATGTATTTTAAAAAGGCATTCTCACTTCCAAATGGCAGGAAGGAAATTGATATAACCCCATTCACCAATTCCTAAAAAAAAAAAAAGTAAGTAAAACTTCACAAAATTTCTCAGGACCTCAAACAAACACAGTAAATGACAATAATTAGACTAAATTGACTCTCTAACTAAATAACTAAGTAAAAATATTCTAAAGTCACTTCAAAATGATTCAGAAAACAATATTGAAGGGAAAAAATGCACTGTGGAAATCCTGAGACATTTTAGGAAGAGCTACAAATTTTGAGAGTAATAAATGAATGGGATTAGTTGGAAACTGCATGGTGATCATGGAATATACTGCAGTGGCAGACCTCATATTTAAATTCACAGTCTTCATCAGATATCTACTAGGGTTTAGCATTTCCAGGACTTTGTATTCTTTTCAGGAATTTCTTGAAATCAAAAAATATGCTCATCGGACTAGGGCAGACATATTTAATTACTGTGAACTGCAGAAGAGCCTTCTACCTTCTCACTCTCATGCCTAACATATTTCATATAATATATGAAAAATAATGAAGAAACAAGCTAATTTTGATGTTAAAGTTAAATACGACTCAGCTAAGTTGGCAGGTATCAAGGAAAACTCATGCCCTTTATGTCAGAGAAAAGGAAATTGGATCACAGCTGCTTGTATTCAATAGCAGGAAAGTGACTAGAAAAGTTCAAACCAAGAACAAAAACATAAGGAAACTTAGAGGACATCACTTTAAAAATGTGATGGTATAACAATACTAAAATAATTACAACCCACGGGAATGCAAATAAATTTATGATTCATATATAGCAATATAAAGTGATTTAAGAAGAAATTTAAGAATGAGAAAACTCAACAAATAAATTAATCATATACAACATGTAGGGATAAAAAGTAAGACTTCAAAGATATGACATACAATAGCAAAGATGAAATAACTAAAATGTAGTGCTTAGAATTAAATAATATACCTAAGTAAATTGAATAGAATAACCTCATATTAAATGCACAATGTGAAAACAATGTGATTATCTTAAGGTATGCAAAAATATTTAACTAGAAAGAAGATAATTAAAATAGAGAACAAAGGTAAAATATAAATATAACTGTGGTACTGCAAATCAAACAAATAAAAATCTACATAAATGCATAATAATGAACTTTTCTAACTAATGATATAAGTTAAATTGACCCAGAATTTCCCTTTTCCAATATAAAATAATGTTCAATACTGAAAAAACTATGCAAAGAAAAAGTTTAAAATATATGTTTTGGCTGAAAACAAGAAAGAGAAATTTTCAGGTTGCATAAACATAGATAAAACCCAAATATCATGTAATGTGATTAATTAAAGCCAAGGAGCTCATCCCAATGGTTTCGTTAAATGAAGACAGATCTAAGAAGCAAGGGTAAGAGGTTGAAAGTTTTGAGGGAAAAGAGTGGTAGGTCTTCATATCCAAATAATCTAGGAAGTCAGAAAGGCTCTCATATTATAGGAGAGGAAATATTTTCTTTAACTGTCCTAGGTTTGGTGATAGAGGCCCTATGAATTAAACAGACCAAGGAGAGGTTAGAAAAAGAAAGTATGGATTGAATTACACATAATGTAATTCTGTTCACAGGGAAAAAAAAAAAAATAGCTTCAAAGAGATGTTTAGAATATAGAGCTAATTTTTCATCTTTATTATGGAAGAGGGGACAGAATTTACATATGGGAAAACTAATGACATTTTATAAAGAATAACAGGCCCTGAGTAGAATAGATGGCAAATATGATATTTTGTGACAAAGTCTCTTTAGGAATAGACACTTCCCATCTCTACTTATAGTCAGTCTAGTACTGACTGACTACTTATAGTCAGTCTAGTACTAGAAGGGAGTTCTTTGAATTTTTCTGGGACGCTCTGACTTTGGGCAGTTAAGAGATGTTAACAACTCAAGTGCCTTCTGTTCAACATGTATTTTTGTGTGTCTCACAGTGGTGTATTCTAGATCCTTTCAACATAACTGGGTTCATTGATGCGTTGTCCTATCAATACAAAAATGAATAGGAAAATACCCAGTCAGAGGTCAGGTAGTGGGAGGAGAAGCCAACAGGTTTAACATTGTGGGGAGAGTCAGGTGGGAGATTATCAGCCTAATAATATATCCCTGAAATGCTTGTGGTGGTGGCCAAATATAAAACTTAGTGGTGTCAGAATGTACTAGGAACTGGACATAGAAACTACTCTTGAATCTAAAAAGACTTTGTAAAAAGGAACAAAAAATTAAAATACAGATTTGAGCATGGACTTGCGTGCATGTGTGCATGTGTGTGTATGTGTATAAAATTTTGTATCTTTTACATGGATGTAATAGTTTACAGCTAGAGTCAAACAGAAAACTGCAACACACAAAAACTCTGCAATACAAAAAATGCATTGTATTGATAAAATAATTATCGGTGAAGAAAAAGTCACTTGAAAAATGTACCTGTTAGGTAGAAAATTTCCTAACCCCCTCCCCACCCATTCTGGAATGCAATTGTATTTTTGTCCACGTGGGGCTACAGTTGTTTATCTACTAGTCTCAAAATAGCACTGATTACATAGGATGCTTGCTTTTCCATTCCTGAGATAACTTTACTTAGGACAATGTTCTCCTTACAAATCCATCCAGGTTAATACATAAGATGCAAAGTCTCTGCCTTTTTCTTTCTTTCTTTCTTTCTTTTTTTTTTTTTTTTTTTTTTGGCTGAATAGTAAAGGGAAAATTTTAAAGAGAGTGAGAGACAGGTAACATTTCGGAATATTACTTCTAATATATTTCTAGAAATCAAGAGAACACTGATCTAAAGAGATTTACAAGCTTAAAATGAGTGAATAACCTATAAATGCTATAGTACACATTTTCTGAAAAACTGCATCTTCAACACAACCAAATACAAAGCATAGGTTATCTAAAAACAAATGACTTAAAATTGACAACTTATTTCTCACAAATAATAGCATCCAGAGGATAATGGAATGAATGGTATTGTCAATCTCATGAAGAAAAATGGCTGATAATCAGAAATTTCATATAACAAAATAATATTTTTGAAGATGAACAGATGAAGTTTATGTGTGATCAGTATGATGACTGGTATTTAGAAATCTTGAAATGGAGGAAGTGATTCATGCGAAGAAGCACTAAAGCTATAAAGTGAGATGCTGATAGTTATGACAAGCAAAGAAACCAAAAAAGGAAGGTGGAAAATATAAACAAACATGGATTATAATGAAAAAATTAAAAGTATAACTAATTTGGTGGGCCAAAAAGTAAGATACTACTGAAATATACATAGAAAACATGGGGAAAGTATAGAGCTATAATATTCTATGTTTTTCAAAAAGAAGCAGTAATGATTAATTTTAGATATCATAGACCACATGTTTAAAAAAAGTCAAACAACAAAAAGTGGTATATAACTTCCAAATGAGTAAAATGACAATTAGTGAAGAAAATTCTTTTGCTACATTACAAGGTAAGAAAATTCAAAAAACATTAAAATGGCACAAGAAAACAAAAAATACAAGGACACCTAGAGTTCCCGCACTTTGAAAGGCTGAGGCAGGATGATCACTTGAACACAAGAGTTCAAGACCCATCTAGGGGGGCGGCACCTGTGGCTCAAAGGAGTAGAGCACTGGCCCCATATGCCAGAGGTGGCAGGTTCAAACCCAGCCCTGGCCAAAAACTCAAAAAAAAAAAAAAAAAAAAATAGCCGGGTGTTGTGGTGGGCGCCTGTAGTCCCAGCTACTGGGAGGCTGAGCCAAGAGAAACACGTAAGCCTTGTGACATCACACCACTGTACAAAGGGTGATATAATGAGAGTCTGTCTAAAAAAAAAAAAAAAAAAAAAAAGACCTGTCTGGGCAATGTAGTGAGACTGTACCTTCCAAAATTAAAAAAATAATAAAAATTATCTGAGAACAGTGGTGTGCATGTGTAGCGCCAGCTACCTGGGAGTCTGACACAGGGAGATTGCTTGAGCCTGGAATTCTGATATAGTGAGCTATAATTATGCCACTACATTGTAGCACGGGCAACAGAGAAAGCGCCCCTTCAAAACAAACAGACTAACAAAATATATATATACACTGACATATACATATATATCTGTGTATACACACACACACACACACACACACACACACGTAAAAGTGCAGAGACAGTACTAACAACATCAGATGTCACAATACATATAAATGTATTATTCTGCTTCTTTAGATAAAATATTCACAAATGAGATCACCAAATCATTTCTGTGCTCTTTAAAATTGAAATATATAAACTCCAATGGCAAGAAAAAAATGAAAATAAAAAGTTTATCCCAAAGTTCTATGGTAATAACATGCTAGTGAGCAAACAAATAGAAACTGAAAGCATAGTGCATTAAAAGCCATGAGGAGAAGCCTCCTTTGGGAATCTTTTATAAAGTCACAAATTGATAGATTAAGCATTGCAAAAAATTAGTGAAATGTGTCTACTTGCATATGAAAAGTAGGATGCCAGATGTGATTCCTCTCGCTGACCAGTTCTTCAGGGTAGGTAGCAGCATTTACAGACGTGTGGAAGGTGCATGTGCATGTACATTTATTTAGTCCTGTGTGTATGCATGGATCTCTTTCTCTATTTCTGCATTCAGCAAGTAATTGATCCTAGGTTTGCACACATCTGTAACATCTGCACTGATCTGCAGCTTACAAGGCTGACCCTCCCTTCCGTGTGTCCAGAATGAATGAAAGATGTGGAGAATTGGGTTGCTGCATTATTGAGGTTTTTAAGTACTCATTATTCTTTTGTTTTGACACAATTAATAGTTTTTTTTTTTTAAAGATCAATATTGTTTTACCCTTTGTCATTGAAATTTGATCAGAGATCTTTACATTTAGGTTTGCTCAACAAAATCAGTACAATAACTTTGCACTAGCACAATTACACAGATTATCTTTAGGATTTTCCCCAGCTACATTCAACATCAAATGCCAGGTAAATTTAAATTTTTCATGACAAAAAAAAAAATTGTAGCTTAAATATATACTACAAAAGCATATTTTCTTAACCTAGAACAAGAAAGAACACTAAAGGGTTTAAAAAGTGCAACACCTGTGATTCCTTCACACCCAGTACATTTTAAAATTTTCTGCAAAGAATTTCAATCTCCTTCTTTCTGAGATTATTTTTTAAGAAGTATATCAAATTTAAAAATGGTAATACATGTATTGTATGAAATACTATGTGTCAGATATAATTACACTTTCTGTAATTTCACTACACGTTCACTAAAATTTCACTGCACTTTCACTAAAAACTGTAATTCATAAAACCTGTAATCCACACCATCATCATATTTGGAGTGGTTATGGCAAGGGACTTTTCAGTATCACAAATCTATTAAGTGATCACTCAATGTGAGGAACCAGAAGTCTGGTTCTAAATTTCATGTTCTCTGCTATCATAGTCTTTTCTCTCATGGGCTAAGATAATTTAGCTCATGTATTCTGGAAAATCCTAAATCTTAAGAACAGCAATAGTTTTATCTTTTCACACTGTTTTCAAAAACTGCTATATTTTAAAAAAGTATATGATCGCATTTGTGTCTAGAGATATAAGATCCTCCACCTTTGTTCAACCATCTATTTCAACAGCTAATTAGACTTTTAATTATAAAATATATGATCCCTTTCCAATGCAGTCTTTTTAAAAAATTAATCTATTAATTCGCACTCCCTATTCAGAGGTGGAGATCAGGAAGTTGGTGCCATCTTTATAAAATTACTTTGTACAAAAGAAAAATATAACTTAATATTTTATCAACTTGCAAGAGAGGGTGAAGTAAACCACAGTGGGGACTGGATGGAGTTAAGTAGATTCAAGTTTGTACAAGAAGCCAATGCCTTTCAGTTCGATTTTCTCTAGTGAACGTGAGGATATTTTTATTTAAAAAACAATCAATGAATGCCTACTATATGTTATCATTTTTTTTTCAAGATAAAAATAAGCAGCAGAATTTCAGGGGTTATAACTCAGTTGCACTCAGACAGTTATTTATACCACTGCAGGCATTACCCATGACACAAACTATTTTAGTGAGTGATAAAAACTTTTGGAGACCACTTTGTTCTATCTGTTAGGATTTCAAATGCTCTTTTTGCATTTATATAAATCCTGGCAAATGCACAGGGTGGAGGAATTTTGAGGGGGGGGGTTAAAATTAGGAAATACAGAGTAATGGTTGCTAAAGTTTGCAGGAAAGTAGTCGGTCCTTCAAGGTAGATTATTTCACAAAATAACTAATGTGAACAAAACCCATGGGAAGCCATGGTATATGAATATTGTACATATGGAGCATGGAAAAAGAAATTATTTAATAAAGAATAATACTATGCACTAGGAATCTTGTATCATTTATCTCCATAATGAGCATGTAGTATGTAGGTACATAGATATTTTTGTTTTATTTTAAGGTATTACACTTTCTTTTCTCTTCTAAGGATGTGGTTGGGTGGGGGGTTCTTTGCACAAAGGCAAGGATCATGAATACAAGGAAAGAGGAGACTAAAATTATCCACAGTTAGCTTTAATGAAGGAAGTTTTAATTGACAAAAGAAAATCAACACTGGACCTAAATGTGTTTTAAAAGTACAAGATTGTCTTTACCTGCGGTAGTCACGTTTGATGTGCGGTTCTCCTGTATGCCTGTTAATGCAATGGAAATTGGTCTAAAATAGATTTTAAAATGTCCATAAATGGGGACATAACACAGTGGTTCTGGATACAACCTTCCAACACTAAAAGTACTTTCAAACCCCTCTAGTACACACTACCCATTTTCAAAAAGATTGAGACACCAAAAGTAATTGTACTATTCTCCAGGATTCCCAAATGATCACTGTGCCCTTGTGTGTATATGTCAGTGAGTTACCTAAGCTGGCCTAAGGGATTTATGTTGGGGTGTGTGTGTGTGTCTGTGTGTGTGTGTGTGTGTGTGATATGATGGCAGAAGTTAAAACAACTAAAAAAGGATTACTTACCTGTACTTTGAAAGGGAGATTTTAACTGGAAATACGAGTTGGGCAGAATAGATGAATTTTTCTCATCTATTTTGTATTATAGCAAGACTTCAAAAAAATATAATGATTTTTCTGTGTATTATCAGACCTTGAACACTAGGAAAGAGCAAGGCAGTGTGTGCTCCCATTCCTGTAAAGGGCACAGCATGCCATGTGCAGGACAAGCCTCACAGCAAAAATCTCCGTGAGAGATCAATAGGAATTCAACAAGGAGAAGATATTCCTAAGTGTATGCATGTTGAAAAATCTTCCGGAAACATGATTTTTCAATTTCAATTGAATGGAATGTCTATCATTCGTAGCTAGTGTAAAAAAAAAAAAAAAAAAATGCCTTTTCACAGACAAATTATTTAAAATCACAGGATCAATGAATACAATTTTGAAATAACTTAATTAAGCAATAAAAATGTAAAGCATGCATAGGACAAGTTTTGTATGAAAATACACTTAGATAACTGACATCAGGGGTGTCTGTTAAGGAAGCTAGCTGGTGCCATATTCTCTTGTGTGTGTGTGCTGATTACCCCGATGGGTTAGGAGTCTATTTCCCTTTTGACGACATTGTACACTGCCACACTCACCTACCAGAGTGTATTTACTGCCAAATGAACTATTTAGACCTCAGCACCAATGAAAGCTACAGAAAAATTTCATTGTGACAACACCCCACCATTTACCCCTTTCCAACACACCCATCCTGTTCAAATATTGGTTTTATTATCACTATTTCTATGATGATGATGAAATCACCAAACCTCACTGAGTTGTTACCCCATCTGCAAACCAAAAAACTGTCATTATTAAAAACTACTATGTATTAAATCTTCAGAAGAAAAATAAATGTGTGAAAACTGAACAAGTTCGTATAAATCTCCATTTGGTGTTTTAGAAAAATATCACAAAAATGAAAAATAAAAGTAAGTATGACAAATAGAAAGATGAGATGTTTCATATTCACACATTAAATTGCATTTTGCTTACCAGTACCCGTAGCTGATTCTGGTTCCTTGCACTACCCATCCTACTCAAATGTCACCAGCTGAATCACACATAGAGGCTACTGGGTGTATCTGGGAGAATAAGAAACTCAGAATTGTAAAGAAAAGTTTTGAAGCCATAACAGCAAGCTGCCTCCACGCTCAGGACTAGACGTTGTTTCCCTCCATTTTTGGAATGATTACTTCTGGTCTGCCCTTTCTAATTTCACTGAATGCCCCGTGTGTTTTTTCACCTTGACCTTTAGTACATTGTCTTACTTGGCAACTGCCTATTCAACTTCTACAATATATCTCAACATGTTAATTAATATACAGGAACAACTATTATACAATCAAATGGCTGCTTGTGTGCACTAACCTCAACCTAAATATTAATTCATCACACTGTTCATTGCTTTCCTGCTGATTGCATATTACTTCAAGTTTGAATCTCATTGTGAAGTAGGTGCACATCAGGTTAGAAAACACTCACAAGGGTGGCGCCTGTGGCTCAAAGGAGTAGGGCATTGGCCCCATATACCTGAGATAGCGGGTCCAAACCTGACCTTAGCCCAAAACTGCAAAAAAAAAAAAAAAAAAAAAAACACTCACAAAACAAAGTGAAACAACTTTATTATTCACAAATGGGTAGCAAAGGTTGACAGAAGCCTACAACTGCTGGCAAGCTATGCCCTCAAAGCTCCAGATAGCTGCCCAGGAAGGATGGAGTCTCATCTCCAGGCTCCTGGCTTCAGGCTGCAGCTGACAGACCCTGAAAGCGCTGCCTCCCAGGTTTTAAACTCTGGAGAAAACCTGAGTCACTGGGTTAAAGCAATGCAGGACTTCCTGTTCTGGGAGAGCCTGGCTGTTCCAGACAGTCCCTCCTTTTGTCAATGTTACATTCCCAGAACATCTTTCAGTTATTCTGAGAACTACAAGAGAGAACGAAGGCTAACACCTGGCTGCGTCAAAGACCTCCAGGGACTTATCCTGCATTTGCTGTAAATCAACTCGTTCCTCAAATCATCTTGCATTACCTATTAGTTGCTGATGGCATCATTTTATTTTTTGAATGAGAGTTATTGTAAACCTTGAGACACAAAAATCAAATGTTCTGTGGAGCTGGAACATATTCTGCTTAGTAAAGTATCTCAAGAATGAAAGAAAAAGTATCCAATGTACTCAGTCATGAAACTAATTTGTGGCTTTCATAAGAAAGCTATAACCCAGTTATAATCTAAGAATATGGGGAAGGAGGAGAGGGAGGGGAAGGAGGGTGATTGACTGGGTTACACCTGTGGTGCATCTTACAAGGGTACATATGAAACTTAGTAAATGTAGAATATAAATGTCTTAACACAATAACTAAGGAAATGCCAGGAAGGCTATGTTAACCAGTGTGATAGAAATATGTCAAATGGTCTATAAAACCAGTGGATGGTGCCCCACGATCGCATTAATGTACACAGCTATGATTTAATAATAATAATAAAAAAACAAATGCTCTGGAAGCTTGTGTGGCTGAGGTGGGTAGGGCGCCGGCCCCATATACTGAGGGTGGCAAGTTCAAACCCGGCCCTGGCCAAACTACAACAAAAAATAGCCAGGCATTGTGGCAGGTGTCTGTAGTCCCAGCTACTTGGGATGCTGAGGCAAGAGGATCGCCTAAGCCCAAGAATTGGAGATTGCTGTGAGCTCTGACACCACACCACTCTACCAAGGGTGACAAAGTGAAACTCTGTCTCTAAAAAAAAAAAAAAAAAAAAATGCTCTAAATGTGACTTGAATGATCTCATCATTTCATTATGATTGATTAACTAACAGTCCAGTAATTGTCTAATCACTAGAACAACTTCAGTGTTTCTGCTTAACAATTTATTTACTCATTTACTATGTATGAGCTGCTGATTTTATATTAAGTAATTGAGGATAGATACAAGATTACAATTAACTTAACATAGCAGTATACAATCAGCTAAAAAGTGTCTTGATTTTTTTTTTTTTTTGTCTCTCAAAAATGAATGTTTACCAGAATGTAAATAATTCAATTGGGATAAAGTTTTACTGGAAATAATAGTTTGTTGTCACATTTCCTGGTTAATTTATCTTCTTTATAGAAAACTCCAAGCCTGACAGATTTTTCTTTAATTTTTTAAAATTATAGTTAACATGTTTAAATAAGAATAAAACAGGGACTCTGACAGTAAATAGCAATATGGAAAGGTAAAGATATAGGAATGAGTCTTGGCTGTGTTTTTGGAAAATGATGTAGTTCTTAATTATTTACTCGGACTTGCCAGCAATTGAGGCAAAATTACCAGGAAAATATAGGCTTAGTGCAACTCAGAATTGGAATTAAGTCAAATGAATATGCATGATAAAGATTCTCCATTAAAATGTAAAAACTGCCAGAGTGGTACCCTGAAATGTGGAAGCTAAATTATCCGCTTCTAAAATGGAAGCTAAGCAGCTACAAGGATTTGCATTACATAATTAAATCTACAATACAAACCATATATAAGACCAGTGAAATCACAGTATTTATTGGTCAATAGGAGTTAAATATTAGTAATGTTATATAGTTCAAACTAAATACCCAATATATATTATTGACAGGATAAATTGATGAATAAGAGAATAAATGTTGTATACAGGAAATTCCCAGTTTAAAAAAAATAACCTGTGCACAACAAGGCTGTTGTTAAAGAATTATGAACAGACATGCTCACAAATTAAAAAAAAATGAAATACAAATTTAGATTCCGATTTATAGAACTCGTATTAATTAATGATTTTTCTTTGTAAGGCAATGAGTGAAAATTTCCCACAAAGTCAGTCACCATGAATTTTCTAACAAAGTTTCTATGTCAACTGAGACAATATGTAATAACAGTTTTAATGAAAATCTTTCACTATTTTAAAGGACTGTCACAAGAGGGAGTTTCTTTTGTGTCTTCCATAAATACTGTTTCCCCCCTGTGCATCCAATATCAGAACATGTAATGTTGGAAGTCACCCCATTCATTCCAGGAAGAAAACTGAACATGAATGTGCCAAGCCTGCAAGTCTCGCACACCCCCCAACGCCAGGACTATTTGCCACAACTCCAAACAAAGCCAGAGCACGTTTTGAGAGTGCCAAGTAGGAAAGAAATCTGGGTTTGCTAAGAAAACAATCTTTATCATATTACCTTTGCCAGCACAACAACATAATCCTTGTGTTGGATTCTCAGCCGGTAACATAATAATGATATATAGACACAGTTGATTCAAATACTCCCCTTGAGCTCTTTGTAATCAACTCCTTCTCTTTCCCCCAGCTTTAGGCAACCACTGATCTTTTTATTTAATTTTTGGTTGTCTCTATATTTTTCTTTGGCAAGAAATTTTTGAAGTAGAGTCATACAGTATGTGATGTTTTAAGTCTGTCTCCTTTTACTTGGTATAATGCCCTTGAGGTTCATGCTTGTTTAGTGGCCTCAGGAGTTCATTCTTCGCTATTACTGAGCAGTAGTGCAGTAGTAGTATTGCACTGCATACACGAATCACAGTTTGGTTACCCATATATCGGCTGAAGGGATTGGAAATTATGAATAATGATATCATAAGTATCCATGTACAAATTCTTGCATGGACTTGAGTACATTACAAGGAGTGAGAACACTGGTTGATATAATAAGTATATGTTTAATTTCATAATAAATAGTCAAATGGGTTTTAAATGAATTATAGTCTTTATAGTTGATTATTTTATGAGCCAAAATAGTAAAACACTAAAGGATGTATTATTTCATTTTAATGTTTAATATTTCGTAAAACAACTTTATTTAGTTGGCAAATCATAATATTCCTCCCCAATTCCAATTTAGTTTTTATTCTGTTAGCTGTTAGGATTTAACTTCATTTAAAAGCATAAACATCATTTGTCAGTTTTCTTTTTTTCTTTAAGAAAAGAGGTTTCTTTTTGAATTTTAATCATTTTCTTCCAAAATATTAATTGTGTAAGTAGAGTCAGCCCTCTGAGGGAAGCAGCTGTGGACTCAAACGACCACAGATCAAAAATATTTGGAAAAGAAATCTTATTTATTTATTTATTTCTGAGACAGAGTCTGATTTTGTCACCATTGATAGAGTGCTGTGCTATCTTGGTTCACAGAAACCTCAAACTCTCGGGCTCAGGGGATTCTCTTGCCTCAGCCTCACAAGTAGCTGAGACTACAGGTGCCCTCCACAACATCTGACTATTTTTAGGGAGAAGTTCTCACTCTTGATCAGGCTATATTAGAACCTATGAGCTCAGGAAATCCACCTGCCTCAGGCTGTCAGAGTTCTAGGATTACAGGCATGAGCCACCACACTCGGCCTGGAAAACAAATTTTTAAAAATAGCAATACAACAGTAAAAATGTAGTATAGCAGCAATTAACATAGCATTTACACTGTATTAGGTATTATAAGTAATATAGAAATAATGTGATGTATACAGTAAGATGTAGGTAGGCTGTATATAAATACTATCCTATTTTACGTATGAAACTTGAGCACCCACAAATTTTGTTATAAGCTAGGGATTGAAGGGAATTCTGGAACCAATCTCCCATGGATACCAACGGAACACTATATACAGCACCAATATAAGGAGGAAAAATATGTTTCCTAGGCAATTTGAAATATTTTTGACAGAGCAATCGCTAGTAAGTGCATATAAAAGGAAGGTCACGGAAGTAAATAAATCAACATTCTTTAAAATTACCATAGAACAAATGTTACCATGTCAACTTAGACATTTACCAAACATCCTAGAAACTAAAATGGCATTCACAGTAGCACATTTTCTCAGCAGGCAAATTCACTAGGGCTATTAATGGGGTCTTACCAATGGAGAAATAATAGAATTTCTGTCACATTTATAGCTTGTTCCATCAGTAATAATAAAAGAAAAAAATCAAACTTGTTTGTGCAAATGATATAGAACAGAGATTAAAGTCTATTACATAGTTTCAGGGCACTTTCTTTTCTTTAAGTGAAATTTATGAAAACTGGCATACTTTCTTAGGGAATCACACATGACTGCTTTAGCCACACTGGCCTCCTGCTCTTTCTTAGATCGCTCAACCACACTCGTGCCTCAGGATCTAAGTGATAAAAATCCCCTGCATCTGAACTCTTCCTCAAATAAGGACTTGGTCCACATCCTCACTTCTTCTGTAAATACTGGCCATAAAGGAATTCCCTGACTTACCTCATTTAATTATGAATCTTAAGACTCCATTCCAGAAAGAGTCCTGCTCTGTGCCCTGGAAGAAGGAACGGTACACAGAGAGACCAGGAAGAATCCCAACCTCACTCAGATTCTTTCCTAACTCGCTTTGTTAGCAATAATACCCTCTCCCCCTTTTGTCCAATCACATTTCTACTCAGCTGTCTGTTTTTTATTGAATGTTAACCTAAAAAATGGACGATTTCCCCTGTAACTTTGGGTCATCATTCTGAAGATTCCAAGTCACATAAAACTATGATCAAATAAATTTAAGAGGCTTTACCCTTGTTAACCTGTCTCTTGTTATAGGGGTGTTGGCTGTGACCCTTATGATGAAGAGGGAATAGATCAACTCTTTTGTTCTCAAAAGTTTGAATTTAACTTTGGAAAAAAAAATCTATTTCGGAGAGAAACGCTTATTTTTAATTTGATTTACGAAACAGTTTTAGAAACCATTATGTGAAAATATCAAATATCACTTATGTATCTTTTTCTAAAAAATACAGAAATAGAAATAATTGCCTTTAAAAAAAAAGTATCATATACCCAGCACCTAGTTTCAAAAATTATTAGTTCAGAATCAATCTTGTTTTATTTATACCTACACTGATAGCACCTATCCCACAAAGGGTGAAACAAGTCACAGAAAACGTATTCCAGCTGTGTATCTTTTAGTATATAAATACAATTTTGTTTTAGAAATTTGACACCTTATGATTGGAAATAAAACAGATCTTACTTGTTTTATAGATCATTATTTACATGGCTTGTTTATTCTTCTGTAGAAGAAGTAGTCCTTCAAATTGGTTTTAGTTTTCAAATGGAACACAGAACACCATTTTCCCTTTTTAATACATGTATTCTCCTTTGAAGGAAATATTTAAAATCCACTCTTTTTTGAAATTAATTTATCAAATATGGTATATAGTGTCCAAATTTTAAGAAATGGTTGTCTTTTAGAATATGCAAAAGTACTTTTATTTTCAATGGTATACAACCTTACCCTTAAGAATTTTCAAAACCACTGATATCATTATTATTATGGTTGGCACTCTGTTCTTCAATACAGAGAAATGCATTTTTAAGTGCATTAAGTTAAAATTGCTCCAGTATATCTTTTAATAACCTGAGGAATATGTAGCATAATTGAAGGTATAAAAAAAGTAACTTCTGTAAGTACTGATTGTGAAAATTAAAATTTTTTTTACCCAATAGAAGACAATATAAAATCTAAACCATTCTACCCATCAAGTTTGCACTAATCATGCAATTACTAATCATTTTAAAATCCAAATCAATTGCTTTCTTCTAATTTCCACTGGTTGAGAATGACAGCAACTGTCAAGGGTGGACAGACGTTCCATTTTCCTGGAACTGAAATAAGTCGTCTAACAAAAGCGTGTGATGTCTCAAACATTAATGATTGGAGAAACATAAGAAACTAGGATCCTAAAACTATTAATATTTATTCTCATAATTTATTGTTTGTTCCTTTTTTTTAATTGAATAAATCTAAATCATGTACTCCATGCATTTACAGAATACTTTAAATTGTCAACGTTTCCTGTGATCTACTGACTCCCCTGTCAATAAGCTCTGGTCAGGTCTACCCTGGCCCACCCAGAGCAGTTATATCAGTTTTAAATCCAAGCCAGATTTATTTGCCCTATTAAGATGTTTTTCCTCTCACATGAACTATTTCATCATTGTAATATCTTATTCTTCAAGAACATTAGCCTTTATGTTGTGGTTGCCCAATAACCTCAACATCATATATATCATCATTAGAAACTTACGTTTTTCTGGGAACCAAAAGAGTAAATTTAGAATTTTTTATTATAAAAATGATTTATTAAATGTGAATTATATTATTTTTAGGAAATCGACTTTTCCTAATTGGAGATTTAGTTAAATCAACTTGCTGGATACCTTTAGAGAGGACTCCATCAAGTAGGGTGATATAAAGTAACTTGAGTTTTCTAGAAAGATAAACTCTTCTTTTGGTATTAAACTCTAAATGAAAAGAAAAGAATTTGCTAAGAGGATATATCTTCTCTTTTAATCACATCAGTCTAAAATATCAAGGTTCATAAGATAAAGGTTCGCCTCTCAACCAAACTTTAGCCAGGCCCCTCTGAACTCTTTTCTTGCCAAGGTTCCTGACTTTGGCACCGTCCTTGCTGGGATGCATAGTCCAGGCTTTGCAACAATCCTTCAGAGCATGTGTAGAGGGACTTCTCCCCTTTGATGACTGATCAGCCAGGAAATCTTATCAAACTCTGCACCTGAACATATTTGCCTGTCTTCAACAAGTATCCTGTTAGGTTACTTTGCTAAGAATCCTTCCACCCTTGACTTCTCCTTAGTAATTTTCCTCCCACCACCTTCCCCATCCTGCTCCTTGACTACAAATTCCCCCTTGATCTCATCCATCACCTCTCTCCTATTGTGATAGTCTTGACACTTATCCCAATAGTCCTGAATACAGTCTTCCTTACTGCTTTCAAAAGTGTCAAGATATTTTTTCTTTAACATAAAAAGTCTTAACAGCAACTGATAGATGTATGCAATAGAGGTATAAATTACATAATTATCTTGTTAAGGAATCAGTCTTGTACTATTCAAGTGTTATTGAAGAACACTTTATAACCAAAAACAAACAAACAAAACTATTAAGAAAAATTGTAAAAACTGAATAATTTAGAGGCCTAATAACTCATGATTATTGTGCTAAGAATTGAGGAAATATTAAATAAGATAGATCTGCTTACTGATGATGAGTATTCTTACACATTTGACTGAGGGAGATTGTATAATAAGCATTTGCACATGTTGTTTAAATATTATTATTCATTTTTGCAATTTTAAGTTTACCAAGAGTTTTACATACAATGGCTCAGTTTGCCCTGTCTTAACAATTCTTGCAATTGTATCTGCTGAGAGCTTAATTGCTTTTATTTATTTTGGTGCTTTATTGAAAAGAAATCATCTATTTAGGAATGAAAAACTGTTATTCTTTTATGTTCTTACTTTTTCTTTTGCTCCAAATTCACTTTTTTAACTCTTAGGTCTCTTTTTTTCATTATTGGAACAAAAATTTGGTCAAATATGGCTTAAAATTAAAAATAATACTCAAATTATTTCTTTTGGCAAATACAATGTTTCACTGTCAGTCTTCTAACATGTGAAGGAAAGAAAATAGTACCTATTCTATAGAAAATTTTTAAAACTAAATGAAGTAATAATACAAAAGAACCCTGACAGATAATAACAAATTGTTGGTAAGTTCTTTTTCCTTTTTATGAAAGTAAAGCCTTTTAAACTATAATCTGATGTCCTATCAATATTTTTTTAAAGAAACAGTTGTGCTATCACAGGAAGGTATTTACTTAAAGATAAAGAAAAATTTTTAAAAGAAACAAAAACAAATATTTTAAATGTCTGCTGTGTTCTAGACCATGTGGTAAGCTTTTCAGATTCTTTCTCCGTGGGACATTGGATAAATAACCTTAAATAACATAGTGTGAATGTATTTGTACTCAAAATGAGCTTGTTAAAAACAGTTTTCATTTTTCCAAGGTCATTCCATGAAACACTAGCTTTATAGGATGTTAATATTAATTATTGGGCTAAAGAGAAAAAATCTGCCCCACAGTTAAGTAATTTAAGAAATGACAGATACAATAAATTTAATGATTTACCCCTTTTTTTTCTTGAATTTGAGCACAGACGGAACTAGGTCTGAACACTGGCTTTCCACGAAGTAGCTACATAAACCAGGGACTTTGCTAACCGCTGTTGACTTTCACTTTGAAATAAGAATAGGCAAAGAGAAAAAACAGAAGAGTATTAGAAAGAAAGGAAAAAATGAGATAAATTTTTCTAAAGTGAACACAGCTACTAATAAATGGTAGTTGCTACTATTGATACCATTAATATTATTATGATTAGTCCTCACCTCTTCATAGGTGTATAATATTTGAAACAAAGGCTTATTTTTCCTACTCTTTTTTTCAATAGATACGGCAGTTTTTCTACGAGCAGGAGATGAATTGGTTCCTGAGACTATATGAGATTTCCTCTCTTTCAGTCCAGAGGCAGCCTCTCAGCAGGGTGAGCTATGTAAGCACCAGGCGAAGACAGTAACCATCCCTTTGAAAACATCAGCCAAGTAGGAACTTGTTATCCTAATAGTGCACAGGAGGATACATAGCCAGTAATTTACTAGGTCTAAATTAGTCATTAAAACTAATTAGATTCTCAGACCCACTTGTAATAGATTTTATCCCTGTACAGTTGAGTATATAAATCGTTCAATTAAAATGTTTGACTATTTAGAGAAATGCCTTTTTCATAGAGCATGTACATTTCAAATCAAATACAAAATATGAATATAAACTTACAAATAATTTTCATAGAACACAACCTATCGTATTCAACAATGCCAAAAGTGATTAACAAAAATAATTAAGCAAAGTAGCATCAAAAAAACAACCAGATACCTCCCAGAGTCCACGAGATGGAAAGGAAATCAGAGTATAAACATATATAAGCATGGACAAATAATGTGATGCTTTAAATTATAATTGCAATTTTTATTTTTATATTACTTTAATTTACTTTTTAAAATTGCCTTAGATCAGCCACGTTTGTTTTATTTAGTTTCTAAATACCTTTAGCTTTTTCTATAGCAGACAAATTCCTAAATAAAATATATCATTTTAATCCTCCAATACACAATAGGTACTCAGATGCAATGAATAGCTGAAAAAAAATGTGAAGCAAAGGAGTAATTATCAGAATAAACGCCCAGACACCCAGATGCCTCAGTGGAAGGGAAAATGACTTCGAAATCAGGACTCATTATGTTTTGTTTGAAATCAGTTACATTGCAGTTTTATATAACCACGGAAAGCAGCATGGGAGGAGCTAAATGTCCTGGGCCAAGATTAAGAGACATTGGAAAGCTTTTGAAAGCCTTTGGAGCAACAAGCTCCAGTTTTCAAATGAGAATGATGATAACTAATGTGCAAGGTTATTTTCTTTGGAGAACAACGAGATACCTAAAACTCCTGGTATATAGCTAGTAGCCAAATATTTCTACTAAAGTAACTGTGTAGATGGGGATGGCATTTGCTGAAGTGAGAAAAATGGGTTGAGGAACATGTTTTGTTATCTAAAACAAGAGGTGCAACCCTGTCTATGTTAAATTTAACGTATTCCTGAAGAAACAAATCAGGCTCGGTAAGTGACTTGGTATACAAACAAAGTTGAGGTTTGGCTCGGAATTATCTATTACTCATGGAGACAATTACGTACAATGTGGAAAATTATAAAACCAGTTAAAAGGAAAATATGCAGATAAAAGAGATGCAGCCCGTGTTTAAGACCTGGGAATAACAATAATTTGAGGTAGGAAATTAAGAAATCTGCCAATTTGGCCAAGAAGAAAAATCCACAAAAGTTAACTAGGACCAGGAGAATAGATTCCCAGAGGAGTGCAGAGAATGACACAGTTCATATGAAACAAAGTGACAGTCATTTTAAATATCCCTGGGAGTTAAGAAAGTTCAGTTGAGAAGTGAATGCAAGGCCAGAAAGAGAAAAATTTCACTGATTTATATTTAAAAATCATAGCAATGGGGTGGTAGCCAGAAAGTTTGGGGTTCCAGTCTTGTGTATTTTTTATTTATTTATTATTTCAGAGGAAATGCATTAATAGCATATTTCATACTACTGTGCTAGTGAGTACAAGTGTATGGAAATGGATGATATACAGAACATAGATCATCTTTAAAAAAAAAGAAATTTTAGATTTTCAAAATAATGGGATTTTCAAAGTTCTGGGATCCAGACATGGGAGCCTTATTCTTTTGGTTGGTTGAGTGTACGTGTCCCTTTATACATTTTGACAGTAATAAAATAAAATGTGTTGATAGAAGAAGGGAGAGAAAGAATAGAAAGATGGGGGAAGCAATAAAGATCTTGAGTTTAAAAGCAAGCTTAAAAAATATTGTAAGCTTAAAAAATATTATAGGACTGCTAGGCAGCAGAAAGAATATATCAATATTTTGAGACTTAGCTCATGCATTTGAGGAGAGAGAAATCAGTTATGTAACATTCTCTATTTTCACACAGCCAGACATAAAATTTAAATTTTTAGTGTATAAAAATTGTTCATTTAGATAGACGTGAACTAAACCTATGAGAATGGCTAAAATCCAACACACTGAAAACATCAGTTTTGACAAGGATGTGGAGCCCCTGGAACTCTGTCATTGTTGCTGCTAATGCAAAAGGTACATCTACTTTGAAAGTTCATCAGCTTTTTACAAAGCTAAACATGCTCTTATCATCCAAACCAGCAATCATGTTCCCTGATCTTCCCAAACTATAATGACAGTAAAAGGATCAATAGTTAACAGGATCTGAGGAGAGACCATGGTAACCTCATCAAGTACGCAGGATTTTTAGGGCAATGAAATGATTATGTATTATATGGTAGTGGTGGATACCTTTCCTTGTATATTTATCAAAATCCATGGAATGTATAACACTGGGAGTGAACGTCAAATTAGATTCTAGATTTAGGGTAATATAAAGTATCAATGTACGTTCACTGACTGTAAGAAATGTCACACTTTGGTGCTGGATGCTGATAATGGAGGTTGTGTGTGTGATGGCTGAGTGTATACAGGATACTTCTAATCTTTTTGCTCAATTTTGCTATAAACTTAAAGGAGCTTTAAAAAATAGTCTATTAGGAAACAAACAAACAAACAAAAAAAAAAAAAAACCCTAGATGGTAGAATGTGGAGTTGATTACTATACAAGTCTCCATGGCATAAAGATAATAACGGAGAGGCCAGGTGTGGTGGCTCACACCTGTAATCCCAGCACTCTGGGAGGCCGAGGCCAGTGGACTACCTGAACTCACAGGTTTGAGACCAGCCTGAGCCAGAGCAAGACCCCCTCTCTAAAAATAGCCCGACTTTGTGGTGGGCACTTGTAGTATCAGCTGCTCGGCAGGTTGAGACAAAAGAATTACTTTAGCCTGACAGTTTGTTTGAGGTTGCTGTGAGCTATGATGCTACAGCACTCTACTGAGGGTGACATAGTGAAACTGTCTCAAAAAAAGTTTAAAAAAAAAAGAGTAAGGAAAGACATTGATTACATATGGTTACATCATTTATTATATGATATGTTTACATCACTTATTATATGAGATAGAACAAATTTTTTAGCTCTTGAATTTCAATTTGGTACTTACTTATATTTTCTCTTACACCCTATTACAATGCCTATAATAATGCCTCCCTGCCTCCCGGCAGCACCTACTTTCTAATCACCAGAACCTGGGAATATTACCTTATATGACATCTGCAGACATTATTTAGTAAAAGGTTTTGAGATCAAAGAGTTAACTTGGGTTATCTGTGTAGGTCTTAAATATAATCATCAATATCATTGTAAGAGGAAGTTAAACAGACATTTGACACAGCAAAAAAAGAAGGTGATGTAATCTCAGAAATAGAGATTGGAGTGAGGTAGCTGAGCCCCAAACCCCTGGAAGTGGAAGAAGCGAGGTATTTTTTTCTACTTTTCATGCAGAGGGAACCAGTCCTGCTGAGAGCCTGACCCTACTCTGGCAAAACTGATTTCAGATGGTTAAAACTCAGTACTACAACAATATAAATTTGTACTGCTTAAGGCTTTGAATTTGGGTAATTTGTTACTGCAATAGTAGAAAACTAATATAAGCTTTCTTATCTATTATTTTATAATACCATGTTTCTCTTAAATCCTTTGACATTTTATAAGTATTCATCTATAAAATCCAAAACCTGAGGGCACATGGGGTCACTATCTAAGCACTGCTGTTTTCCTGATTGTAAATATTAACTTCTGTATCTTTTCATGCCTGGTATTATTTGATTGAAAATTGAACATTGTGGCTATCCTGTAGGTGAGTCTGGAATCTATTTCACTATGCATTGTTGGAATACTGTTGTACAAGGCACTGAACTTGAATGGTTTCAAACTACACAATCTATCTGCCGTTCTGTGTAAGAGCTGATGTCTCTCTGCAGTTAACCTGACTTCCTTTGAGGCCTCACTTTGTGGGGATTGCCCTCGCAACTTCTCAGTCTTCTAGTAAGTTAAAAATTCAAGCAGACCTTCAGACCTTTGGACATAGCCTTTGTGTAGTTCCCTTCCTGCTGGGATTTTTTTCTTACATGTCAGGGTCCTTTGCAAGACCTCAGAGCAGCCCTCTGACATCTCAATCCAGTTAGACTCCCACTTGTTGCCCCTGAACTGTCCATGGGTTTATGTCTACTTTTCAGCCAGGCTCCTGAGGCTTCATAAAACATGCAAAATTTAACGTTCAACCAGGAACTGGCATAGAATTTATATTCCGCTTTTGAATCACAAACTGCAACTCTCTTACTTCTGGAATGTTACCTTTCAATATCCAATGCCTCTGCTGTTCTCAACTCTATCCTCTGCCTCTACCACTTCTAAGATTACAGTTGTCCCCCTGAGGAAAGTCTGGTACATAACAAACAGTTCTTATGTGTTGCACTCCCGGTATTTCAACACTGAATTCTTACAATATTTTTTCCTCTCCTTGGTCATTTTCCAAGTCTTTCAAATATCTGTTTTCAATTTTTTAAAATAATTTTAATTGTCTTCTTTAGGAATGTCTCTTCATCATCTTCATGCCCCATTTCCATATAATTTCTATCAACTTTTGCAAACATATTTCATGATATTGCTGACGTAAATTTTAGAAATAACTCCTATCTTTTAAGAGTAATAAAGTTGACACACCTGTAGGGGATAGGTCCCAATTATAAGAGGGACTTTCCCTAACAAATACAAACAATGTAATCTGGTTCTTCATACCCTCAATGAATTCCCCCCCAAAAAAAAAAAATTAATAAAGTTACTACTATCTTGATAAATTAGTCATATTAAATTTATGAAAACTTTAAAAAATATTTAATCTATTTTTATGGAAAAATAAGTGCATTGATGAAGACAGAATAAAACAGAGTAGAATTTGGCCAAGAAAAACCACATCTAAAATCCTATTATGCCTATTATTTTTACACCTTTGCCAGTTAAATTTTTCAACTAATTTTGTAGACATGTAGCTTTTTATTAAAAAAAAAAAAAAAAAAAAAAAAAATCACCTGTAGGAAGGCTACAAAGTTAACCCTTCCCCAGGGACTTAATCTATTTAGTATCCCCAGACTCACCCATTCAGTTTATTATTCTCAGTCAGGAGTTACAATGGGATAACTTCTTTTGGATACTGCATCCAAATGTAATGATTATATTTATCTTTTTTATAGCTTTTTATCTTCCTAGTGTTAACTCAAAAGTTTGCAAGCTATGGCATGCTGAATGTCTGGAGAGTGACGAGATAGATGTCAATAGTTCTAAAGATACATTTCTGGACTTATGTGTTTCAATAAGTCACTTATATTCTACATTTTCCTTATTTCAAAAATAATAGATTTCCTATACATTAATTTAGAATGAGCACTGGAAAAATTTCAAAGCAATGTGTTTATACTTCAGGACACAGAAATCTATGTAAATGAAGGAGCTATGATATTAGATGCACTTCTCAATGGATAAGCAGTAACTTTAGTCAATTGGAATTGGAGTCATATGGGCAGATTTATAATATTTTTGGCGTATGTAGTCACGTCTCTTAACAAAAATGGTAGACGAAGTTCTATTAAAAATAAGAAAATAGTTTTTGTCACAACCCCAGATAGACACACATTTTTGATTATTGTTTCTGAGAGTAAAAAGGAGGCAGAACACAGTAATCGGCTGATGTCTTTGTAGCTCACGTTCCTATTAAGAATGATTCTCAGTAAACTATTGTTCTTCTTCTTTCAGTTTAAAACTCTTTCATTTTGATCCTTTCAGTTCGTGAAACACTATGGAACTCCAAACCAAAATGTAGAAAGTACAAAATGATCATGTTTTGATAAGTTGTTTAGTGTCAGCAATTTAACATTTGATTTTTTTATTATTATTATTATTAAATCCACCTTGTATGTCACATCACCAGGTCTAGGCTCACAGCACCTACAATAAGGATTTTTGCCAATTAAGTACATACATTTAATCTAAATAGTGATAGATTAGAAAATAATCAAGGGTTTTGTGCCTATATGCATAAGTTAAATTACTTCTATAACATGTCTGTATTCAGACTAAATGGAGAAATTTACCATTATGCAGCAGTACCTCAATAAACTAATGTGTAGTATTCATTAATTATATACACAATACCACACACGCATTCAAAGAGGATAAGGTTTGCTATTATTTTAAGTCTACTTATTTCAACACTTTTGCTATTTTATTTTAATTTTTATATTTTAGGTAAATTGTCTAAAAATTCTAATATTGTTCAAAGCATCATATAGCTCTCCCAATAACCCTCTTATTTTTTCTGCTTTCAAAGTCAATCTCTTTCCAGTTGCACTGCTATTTTGACCAGGAATTTCTCCCATCTTTTAGATGTTCTTGTTTCTTGACACAATTCTGTATACATTTTTCTTGTCATTATGGCAGTGAAGATTGTAGCTCAAGTAGCAGGAATCCACTGATATTCATTTTTATTAAATTGTGGGGCAGAAAAGAAGTTATTAGAATCTCTATCTTTATGTGTTGTTAAGGGAGTTGGAGGTGTTTGGAGTACACTGCTGGTCTTCAATATCAGGCATTTAGTTATTCTATTAGCTAGGTTCTGTGTCAGTAACAGAGGGTAATTTATAAGTAGGAAGGGACTTACAGAGATTAGGTACTTAATACTGTGTTTGAAGGTCTGGATCACTCTGATGGTTTGGATGGCTTAGTTCAAGGGCGCATGATGGTACCAACCATACATATCAGGAAGTCCCTGCTACTTTCACAACCAATTTGCACATCTGTAGTGATGGTGATTAGACACCCTGCTGCTCAGGTCAGGGTGCCACAACATATTCTCAACAATTGCGTTTTACAATTAGCATTGTCTATATAGCATCAGCACCAGAAATAAAACTTCCATGTGATTTCTACTTCCAAAATTCAGTAGATTTTGGAGGCAAACCTTATTCCAGAACCTTACATCTAAAGGAATTTGGGGAACTTAGTTTTTAATTGTATGAGAAGAGAATAAATATACAGTATTTTTTTTATGCAGATAAAAATTACTCATGTGATTTTTCCCTATTGAAAATCCAAACTTATTTATTTTTGTTTTCTTTTGAGCAACTTAGAGATCCAGAAAAGCATCTTTCAATTTTTCGCCTACTCAGTTGAGGCTTTTGTGGCATAAGAAAGCTTGTTTCCTCACCTTTCAAGGATATTAGTCTCCAATTTTCATTATGGCACTTTTAACACTGTCATTATCATGGCCTTGAGTTTTCCAAATGCATAAAATCTTTTTCTTCATAGAGAGGATTTTGTTCATTCGATTGTGCGAGGTTCAAGTGTGACTATAAAGGTCAATTAAAAAAACAAACTTTGTGTCACAACCCTCTCCTTATCTTCATTTTTTTATGGATGCCTTATTCCTCCAGTTTCTGAAATAATACTCATTTCTGTGTTATAAGCCATTTTACCCATATACCAGTTTTACCTTCATCATCTCACTGGTAGTACCATTTTTCTCCCTCCTCCACGTTTTTTCTTTTTGTACTCTGATTTTGGAAAATAAAAACCTAATTTTCAAAAAAAACAAAACAAAACAAAAAAGCCTAATTTTCATCAAACATAGAACAAGTGTTTCTTTTTCCTTTATGCTTTGTTGCAGGATGATTCACATAAGGAAAAAGATGTATAAGATTTCCACCTTCCCATACTGAACTCAAAAAACTGTAAAATTATTTCCTGACGCTACTGGTATTGCATGAAACTAGTGAGTGTATTAGTCATCCAGATAAGGAGTAAAAATTAGAGAAATACACATGCACTTGAAAATTCAGTTGATTTATCTCTTTCTCTCTCTCTCTCTCTTTTTTTTTTTTTTTTGTAGAGACAGAGTCTGTTTATCAGCCTCAGTAGAGGGCCGTGCTATCACAAGCTCACAGCAACCTCCAGTTCCTCGATGTAGGCGATTCTCTTGCCTCAGCCTCCAGAGTAGCTGCGACTACAGGTGCCCGCCACAACACCCAGGTACTTTTTTGTTGTGGTTTGGCTGGTGCCAGGTTTGAACCTGCCATACTTGGTATATGGGGTAGGCACCCTACCCACTGACCCACAGGCACCACCCTCAGTTGGGTTGTCTGGTAAAGAAAGGTACATTATTGGGTGGTGCTTGTGGCTCAGGGGGTAGGGCACCAGCCCATACACCGAGGGTGGTGCGTTCAAACCCTGCCCCAGCCAAAT
The DNA here is from genome assembly GCA_963574355.1 of Loris lydekkerianus. Classification (NCBI taxonomy): domain Eukaryota; kingdom Metazoa; phylum Chordata; class Mammalia; order Primates; family Lorisidae; genus Loris; species Loris lydekkerianus. The sequence goes on from CAUYPK010050495.1 coordinate 49,938, forward strand.
TGCAACAAAAAAAGAAAGGTACATTATTTTGTACAACTTCAATAGTAGAATTGTTCATAAGTTATTATTAAATGATATTTTTGGTAAATACCTGAAATTCAGGTTATACTTCAATCTTTGACATGCACAATTAAATATGCTCAATTTTCAAAGTGGTATTTATTTATTTTTGTATGTAGAATATAAATGCACACAGTAATGACCAATATTCATGTATTTACCATAAACACTGAGCTTCTATTATATTTTACAATGTAGTCAATAGAAATTAGAAATTAATACTGAAATTATATAAAATACAAAATGCTCATTTTATATCGGCATTTAAGATTTGATAATACCATTACATTGCATGTTAACATCACATTGTTAAAATCAGCACAGTAGCTTGAACTTTGAGTGGATTTTCTTTACAAGAGATAATAATCTTTTCAATAAAAATTCAATGCTTTTTATTCATTTCCAGGGTACTATAACACAGAATTATAACCAATTTCCTTGACATCTCTATAATTGCATTATTCCTAAACTTTCAAAATTTATAAACCAATGATTTTTTTAGACATTTTTTCTAACCATTTGCTAATTACACTTTACATCAGTGGAGTGGCAATCTAGTCAGAATGAAATTTGAGTTAAATCATGGGATTAAAATGTTATTTTTCATAATATTCCGTGGTTTACATATAACACAATTTATTAATCCATTTGTGGATTGATGGGCACTTGGGCTTTTTCCATGACTTAGCAATTTTTAAAAAGCAGTCATGTCATCCACTTTTTGTTCACTGATTCATCAAATGTCTCTGGGCTTTATACCTTGGGGTGATA
>CAUYPK010050496.1:0-12037 GCA_963574355.1 Loris lydekkerianus
CGCAGCCACTTGCCAGTTTTCCACTGTTTTTGTCTTCCTCCTGGGGTCCAGAAGTCCCTTGCTGGCTCCCTGTATCCTCAAAGGGATGATCATAGGCAGATCCCACCGGCCAGAGATGTCTGGAGTCTTGTCTCCCCAGACTTGCCGAGCCCAGTTACAGGGAAGCTGTTACTCAGCCGCCATCTTTAATCCTCTCCCTACAAAGGAAGTCTTAAAGACTGTTCCTATGGAAAATGTAACACCCCTTTGACAAACTCTGGGCTTAACTTCTTCAAACATGTCATGGACAGCAAGATCAAACACTCATGAAAAATAAATGGTTAGGGGAAAAACAATAAACTTGGAAATAAATGTGCTTTTAGGATACATTAAGTGAAATAAGGCTTTCCTTATAGAAAAAACCAGGTGTGTCTGTGTTAGAAATTCACTGTGGCAGATAGCTTTTCTCTTTAAAGAACTTCTTTAATTTTTGAGAAAAAATATTTTCTGTTAAAGGTTGTCTCATAAGCTTTCGTTGTATAATTCTTTACCACTTAAAAATACATTGAACAAGTCTGTAGTCGCTTGAAATATATTTTGACCTTTATTCTACTTTTACTTTATTTATTTTTTTAAGTCTTGGCAAAAGGCTCTATAATTGCCAGACGTTCTCACAAGTCATATGATGAGTCAGTGCAAAAATGTTAAGGCTTTATATTCAATCCATTCATTATAAGGCTGAAGCTTGAGCAAATCTCCCTTCTCTGCACCAACAAATTAGCCCACTGACATGGTTTCCAGAAGGGAACATCTATGATTATTGACCCATTTTTTATTTAATTAAACTGATCTAAATTTTGCATGTGTAAAAAGAGCAGAGATTTAAAAAAAAAATTGGAATGCCAATGGATGTACGAGTGAGGAAGAAGATGCTCAAAGGAAAATCAACAGGATATGAGCAGAAGAAAGAGCAGTAGATCCTGGGCACGCAGTAGGGTCAGGAAACATGTAGCTTACAGGTCACAGGTCTCTTCTCCTGTGTTCATAACAGACACTGCTAATGGCAAACAGTCTTCTTTTCTACTGAGCTTGGTGGTGGCCTTAGAATGTTTTCAGCACATTATAGACAGCCTCTGTCACTTGATCAGAGATGTCATATGGGGTCAAACTTATTTGCCATGGTAGGTGAAAAGGGTATTGTTCACTAAATTTTTGCATGTTAACTGTCTTCAAAGTCTTAAATAGGTAGGAACTGGGGGCAATAGATTTAGGATAAATGAAGGTCATGTTTTGGGACAGGAATTGTGTGTTCTCTTTCACTTCAAACAGAAGTTACCACCTTATGCCAGAAGACTAGTGTAGAAGTTCTCTAGCACATAGTAGGGTGGTGGAGGCAGGTGTGTGTAAAACACAGACTCACCTTGCTCTGTCCCTAGAACACAGAATACAGCTGTATTTCCCTCCTGGGAAGAATTTGCTGGCCTTGGAAAGGACTGGTAAGCAGGAATGGACAGGAAAATTCCTTCTCCGCATCAGGAAAGAAGCCCCTGTATCTCACTTTGTTCTGAGGACTTTCTGAAACTCTTCAGTACACAGTTTAGTTTTGGCAACCTTGGAGAGATGGAATTTGTAAGTGTTATTTATCAGATCATTGTGTATTACCTGACATTTTTTCAATTCAACAGACATTTTGAAATCTTTCCTGTATGCCATGAATATATTGCCTGGCAACTTTGAAACAATATTTTCAGTCTTCCCCCTTTTTCTCTGCAAAGTAGGAACATTATACATGTAACTGATAGTTATTTTATCTCAGAAGAAGTCGAAATATATTATTTTTTAGTTCTTCTGTAAATATTTGAACTGAAGGAAATTAAAAAAAATAAAAATCTAAAGACCAATATGACTTTATCAAATAGTATTTTCACTTTTGACATTTAGTTAAAAAATTGATATTACTATCACTATATTAGAGGCTAATGATCTAGGTCTGATTCCATGTTAATGATATCAAATTAAACATGGAAATGTTATAATTACAAGTATGGTTTTTACCCAGGCAGGCCCAGGAGCATTTGGGTGGAATATGAAAATGTTAATGGTTATAGCTCAGGGGTTGAAGGTGAACATCTAATTAAGTAATTCAACAGCTAAAGATATTCATAGATGTTTATTAATGATCCAGTGGGTCCAGTTGATTTATTTGCAGGATAATTAGAGCATAGTCATGTAAGTGTAAGTATCTGTAAAGGAAGCAGCCTATTGCTGAAGACCAGTTATTCACCTTGCTGATGGCTGAACAGTGCTCTAACATATAGAAGAAAAATATTTGCTGTGTTTTCCTGTTTTCTACTGGGATTTATTATATATCACATATAGTCAAGCTATTGTAAAAGTCATGTATGCCATGTGACTATATTAACTTTTTAACATATTTGTGTTATCCAGAAAGAGTTTTCATTGTCAAAGAAGGATAAGAAAGGCCAATAACCATTCATATAATTAGATAAGCTTCTTGTAGAAAGGCAGAGAAAGAGCTTGGTGCTCATCACTTAGTGGTTAGGGTGCCAGCCGCATACACTGAAGCAGGGGGGTTTGAAACCCGCCTGGGCCTGCTAAACAACAATGACCTCTGCAACAAAAAAAATAGCTGGGTATTGTGGCGGGCACCTATAGTCCCAGCTACTTGGGAGACTGAGGCAAGAGAATTGCTTGAGCTTAAGAGTTTGATGTTGCTGTGAGCCATGACGCAGCATAGTGAGACTATCTAAAAAAAAAAAAAAAAAAGAAAAAGAAAAAGAAAGAAAAAAAGAAAAGAAAAAAGAAAGGCCTCCAAAACATTATAATGCTATATTTTGTAGGAATTGTGTGTAGCTATGGATACCTGTGATTAAGCCAGTTTTTGACAGTATATAAATAATTTAAAATATACCAGAGAAACTTTGGAAAAGTTAAGATGAGCTTTAGTTAAGATGAACCCCACCCTTTGTCCGCCATAAAACTAAAAAGATTAAAGTTAACTTAACTTTAGTTATGATGTAAAGTTAAGATGAACTATTTTATGAAAATAGTTAAAGCATGTTTGTATGGGGTCTCAGTGCTTTTTGGATTTGCCATTATTTTTATTGTCCAATTGAATTTGGTTTGATTCTGTCTGCATTTCTGTTATCTCTTATTTCTGCCACCCTCAGCCTGCTTTCTATCTATATTCCACTCAAAATATGTCAGGGCAAGCCTGGAACATATTTATGAAATTAATACATTAACCCTATCTGTGTCTACACACTTGCCCTAATTATTTGGACTCTGGCAAAGTGGCAAGTCACTTTGTTAGAATAAGCACTTGATAACTTCATTCTGCTTATTATGTGTGAATTTAAGTGTCCATATAAAATTGATTCTTGAGAACATTATCAGAACAATTTTGTGAAAAGTGGTTGTCAATACAAAATTTGTTAAGTGTTTCCCAAAGTTTCTACATTAGATCCACAAATGCTGAACACTGGGTGGGGTGGAGTGGATAAAGGTATATTGATTGGAAAAGCTTAGGAAATGTTACATACATTGTCACATAGGTAAATAGGCTATGGTAAATTCTGCACTAAATAGATAAATGTGATTTTGTTTGACATAACCATTCTTAAAAATGTTTGACGAGGGAACCCCCATCCCCACCCCTTCTCCCCATAAAAACTAAAAACAGTCTGAAGAATTATGATTTTGCCAAACATACTTTCAGAAATGCTAACCTGGGCAAACCCTGTATTTTTAAAGATGATGAAATTAAGTCCTTGGAGATGACATTGTATGCCTAAGATCCCACAGTTAGTTAGTGGCTTAGTTGGGCCTAAAATCTAGGACTCATGATATGATATTCTCGGTTTCACTATAGTAGAGCCAACTGATTCCTTTGGCTATAGCAATTTGGCAACATTTACTTTTTTTTTTTCTTAAAGCTTAAAAAAATTGAGGTATAACTTACATAAAGTAAATTTCATTCTTTTTAACTCTATGAATTTGAAAAAACAACTGCAATCAAAAGTTATTTATTTCTTGGTCAGGCATAGTGACTCATACCTGTACTCCTGTCACTCTGGGAGGCTCAGATGGGTGGATTGCTTGAGCTCAGGAGTTCGAGGCCAGCCTGAGAAAGTGTGAGACTCCATCTCTATTAAAAATGAAAAAATTAGCCAAGCTGGTGGTATATACCTGTAGTCCCAGCTACTAGGGAGGATGAGACAGGAGGATCACTTGAGCCCAGGAGTTTGAGGTAGGCTGATTCCATGGCACTCTACACAGAATGACAGAGTGATACTTTGCCTTAAAAAAGAAAGAAAGAAAAGAAAAGAAAAGAAAAAAGTTATTGATTTCATAAAAAATTAAATGTTTTGAAGGATGTGTGCTTGAATAAATTAAGATAATTTCAATAGAAATATATTGAATTCAAAATCTGCATACGTTGAGAGTCCTAGGCAGTCTTGATGAATGCAGCTGACCACACAGACTTTAAGAATGACAAAAGGTAGAAAATTATACTGGTAAAAAAAAACAACAAACCAGATAGTGAGAGGTGAAGTTGTATGATGAGAGGAACACAGAGCCCAAGAAATGACCAGCCCACCTGGGCATCCACATCTAAAGAAGGAAGCAAAGGGCAAGAAATAACCCTGAGTGCTCAGTCCCTGCGAAGAAGCTTCCAAAGAACTCTGAATTCAGGGAATGGCCATTTCTCATTAGAAATACAGTTCTTTCAACCCTTTCCATGACTTTTACTTTAGTTTTTCTTCTTTCTCCACTCTACTCTTGTTCTTTTCAAGTTTCATTCCTGAACTGGATTAAGAGGTCTTTTCTCCTTTTATTTTATTTTTTTCCTTCTACCTCTCCATGGTACCTATTATGCAGTGGTGATCTAAAATCGTCACGTTTTAGTTAAATACCAGTCCTGGGAAGCCCTTTGGAATCACTCAGTTTTGAGAAAGAATCCTAGTTTCAGTTTCATATCATAAGTACACTTCTGCCACTTGATTATAGTCTCCAGTGAATTCTAGCTTCCAAATACCAGGCCCAGATGTGTTTTTTAGGCAAAATGGGTGCTGATCAACACCCAACAGCAAATCTCACTTAAATGGACTTCATTCCTTTTGTCCAGATTTTCTTTGTTCTTTGTAGCCATTTCAAACAGAGTAATTGGGTGAGAGAGAGCACCTCATGTGGGACTGTTCCTGTCCTTTTACCCCCTGAGTGGTAACACATCCTGTTTGCCCTCACTCTGGCCCAGCCTGTTTATTTCACAAAACAACCATCTTTAACCATGCTGCGTAAAAACAAGAAATAGATACTCCTCAGGAGGGGTGAGCACGCCTGCTGTGCAGGTAGGTCTTGCCCAACTTTAACATGAAAAGGACTTGGTAAGAAAGAAAACATGAAGCCCCAGAAAAGAACAACAATCGCCATGTGGAGGCAAAATGAAAGTGGATTGTGTATACAGACTCTCCATGGGGGTGGTGCTGAGGAGAAAGGGGCTGCTGGGCCTCTTCCATAGGTCGGATGGCTCAGCCAAGAAAGTGCAGCACCCCTGCGCAAACTGGCTGTCCCCCATGTGCAGCTCCTGGTCTCAGCTCCAGCTGGGGGCCACATGGAAACCAAAGGCTGATGTCTGAGAATGTAACCACCAACTCTCTGTCTGCAGGAAAACGTGGTCCTAGAATGGCCCATAAGACAGAGCTCCTTAAATCAGCAGGATGATCAGACTGCCCACCAGAAACTACCATAGGAGCTCTTGGTACATATCAAAGACTGTCAGGGGGTTGACCTCATTAATATTCATGACAACCCTATGAGGTAAAGACCTGAAAAAAATTCCCATTTTATGATGTTGGAAATTGCAATGCAAAGAGGCTGAGTAAATTTTTAAGCTCCAAATTTAAACCCAAGTCTGGATGACTTCAAGTCATGGGCTCCCAACCTCTTTACTGTATTACGAGCTGGTGAGGCAGAAGGAAACAACTTTTTTGCTCAGTGTTTTTTCTTAAGTCACATAACCTCAAAAGAAAACAGACGTTTTGGCTACTTAAAACATATTGAACAACTTGTTCTTGTTTTTAAGATGGTCAAGGCTTTAGTCTGACTATTGAGCAGGAGATAGTTCTCCCTATTTTACTTGTTGGGTGGTAATGACTAATCTCTTTGTAGTCAGGCAAATAAATCATAAGTAAGAATAAACTTGAAACGTTTATGTGGACAATCCATTCCTCACCCCTTTCCTGATGGTCATGGAATGGTGCAGTCAATTACGCTGTTAATTTCTTTAATTGTTCATAAATTCCCCTATGCAGATGTAACTTTAGTAAATAGTTAGGAAGAACCTATCTGATGTAGCAGTAAATGTAGTGTGTCAGACAAGGATTATCAGTTAGTCCAAGGCCATGCAGAAAACCAACAGAGAATCAGGCATTTTTTTCCATTTACCCAAAACTTTCTGGGTTCTTAATCCTCCCACAGGTGGGACGGCCCATTGGCATATTTTGAACTTTCGTGTAGGAAACAGAATTCTAATTTCTCTGCTAACTGGCACTATTTTGTTAAGGTAGGTATCAGCACATGACTGAGTAGTAAATATCACAAAACTTGTGCCAACAACAGGGACATCAGGTCTCTGAATGCCTCACACGCTCTCCAGGCAGCTGAAAGAATGTCTGGAAAAGCTATCTGGAGGGTAATCAAAGGCAGAATCCCCCTCAGGTACATTTTTAGGAGAGTGAGAATTTACATATGCTATTGTTTATCAGAGCCTATGGGATATGGTGAAATAGACATGACGGTCACATTGGAAATCAACATAAGCTTTATTTATGTGCCAAGTGTATGGAAATAAGATGAATTTCCAAGGAGACCCAAGGAAAGTGCTTTGATTCATTTGTATTTTGCTTTTTTTTTCTCTCCATATAATGTGGGAACACTAGTACCACATGGAAAGTAAAATCATCGTTATGAGCATTCAAACGTTTACTGACATGCAAAGTTTGTAGTAGCTGTGTTTGTGGTAGAACCTAGTGCCCATGTTAAGATGTGGGCCTTGATACATGTGAAGGATCAGCTAAAAATCCGAATCTGTTAGAGGCTGCCAGCATAGTCTTTGATACAGATGAAAGAAAGAAGGAAGGAACAAAGGAAGGAAGGAAGGGAGGGAGGGAGGGAGGGAGGGAGGGAAAAATGAGGCCAATCTACTTATTTCTAATTGATTTTATTTGAATCAAATGAGATAATTTATAGAGAGGTGCTTTGAAAATCAGAAGACACTTTATAAAGAAGAGTTTATCCTATGAACCATAGATGAATCTTGGAAACATAATTGTAAGTGAAAAAGGCAAAAGAAGATTTTAAATACTATCACATCTTTTTGATAAATCTCAAAACTGAGGAAAACCAAATAATCTATTATTTAAACTACATATGTATATGATAAAACTGTGTGAAGAATGGAAGAGAATCATATGTATTAATGATTTTTTAGGTTTTTAAAATGGCTTCCTTTCACCTTCTCTTCTCCTTTTCTCTTTTCAACCTGCTGTTTTCTTTTCCACACACTTTTCTCGAATACACAGAAGCCCCAGTGAAGCACAGACACATGAACTGGTGTCATAGTAGCAGGGATGTTGGAGCCAGGCTCTGCTACTTACTGTATAGTCCTTGAGCAAGGTTATCAAATGTCTCATTGCCTTTTTTTTCCTCATCCTTAAAATGGGTATAAGAGTCAAACATTTCCCAGGGGTGTTGTGGATAGTAGTCAGTGTTTGTAAAGTTTTACATAGTGTTGTTAAAGCAAACAAACCCCCTTTTGGCAGGTATAGCAATGAGAAAGATTTGGCTCCAGCCTGGACAGCTCTCTATCACTGCTCTTCAGAAACAAAACAATTGGCTGCTAAACGTACCATACTACTGCATAAACAACACAACTGGAATAAACACGTGTTGTTCTGTAAACACATTTTGAGAAAGAATAAATGACTTGGGTTGGTTACTAGGACTGGGTTAGTCTCATGAAGACAGAAGAAAGGTGTTCTTTTATCCAGCCTCTGGAACAATGTTGCATGTTTACCCTTCCCTGGAGAGACAATTTAAAGACCTCCCAGATGGAAATGGTGGCCTCATGAGATAAAGCTGTCAGACTCCTCATTAATTACCTTGATGAACTGTTGACAAAATATTAGACCAATGACAGTTCATAGGCAGCAACAAACAGAGCCTGAACACATGCAGTGATTTTCCTGTTATTCCAAGAACTGTTAAAAACTGTGACCCCTAGGACTAGACTGTAGACTCTGTAGACCCCAAAAACCTCAGGAATAAATCTTAGGTTTCAGTCACATTAATTGCAACCGTGGGATAAGAATTTTGTTTGCAGGAATTATTTACATATTTTCCAGTCTTGAGGGAGGAGTAAAATGCATTATTTGTTCACTTTGGTGGTAAAAATACTTCTTGTTTTTGGTGTTCTTTTTTTGAGAAAAAACTTATAATTATTTACTGACCATTCACTCTTAGGATTTCATAAAAATTAAGGTTTTTTGGATTAGTTGCAATACATATTGCAATTTCTGATGAGAGATAGTTTATTTTGTTTTATTTTTCTTAAAGAAATCCAAGTTATGATGAGGTTGTTACAGGATGAGAAACCAGTGGGCAAAGCCTTATAATGATTACAATAACCAGGAGTCATAGGGACAAATATGCAAACTTGTGGTTTGGGGTAGAAAGCAGATGAAAAGGCTGTTATGAATGTCCTGGTAGAAGCAGGAGAAGGACAATTAAGAAAAGGATGAAAACAGAACAAGAAGGATAAAATGGAAGGCAAAGATATAGATGAGTTAGTATTAAAGAGTTTATGTATTTATTCTAATCCACTTCCTCTATAGAAAGGAAGGCTGGTAAAGGAGAAGAGGATGAGAAAGACTGTCCTTGCTCTGACTTACGCACAGCTTTAGTCTTCATACTTTGCCTCTCTGTATGTGTTTAACTGAGGCAATTTGCTGGAGTCTTTCAGAAAGAGATTAGAATCGGATCATTCACCTCAAACCTTATGGTCATTTTCTCTTTTGTTCTGTTTTGCACCATTGTCTGAAGAGCAGAGCAGAAAATGTCCCCACAGTGTCTGTCACACACACAGGTAGATAGAGATTTGCTTCTGAAGACCAGGTACGTGACCCAACACTGTAAAAGCAATCCCATCTCCATGCAGGTCACCCAGGGTGGTTGGGCCCACTCTGCTCACCTGAAAAAAGAACCAGGTCTTACTGTAAAAGCCTGAAATTGAGTGGGTGACAATTCTAAAAATTTTTGAGTTAGCTTTCAAAGGTGCTTCCAGGCATCTTTGGAAGTTTTTTTTTTTTTTTTTTTTTTAATTGCTTCCTTGGCAAGATCCAAATAATAGTCCCCCTGGAGACTATTGCATGTCCTCGGGGAGTTGGCCTCTGTTTTCATGTATTGCTGCTTGTTACCCCCATGCCCCAAAGATATTGCTGACAGGCTTTGATTCCAACAGAAGGCATCTTGGTGCAGCCACGTACATGGGCTGGTTCTACACACATTTCACACTTGCTCTCCGTGAGAATGAACATGCTAAGTGCCACCTGCTGATGTTGAAGCCTGGCTGTGGTATTCAAAGAAACTTTTTCAGAATTTAAGAGATGTTATAGGTCATCCTTTCCAGGCAAACACTAATAACCAAAAAGAATGATGAAAAACAAGATTGAGAAGAGTATTATAATAACTCAAGAGTTGTATTATAACTCAAGAGTATTTATAATAACTTTTCCATTAGGAAAGAAGCCATGTGACTGACAAGGAAAGGATTAGTCTGTAGCTCCTTATTTGCCTTCAGTATTTGGATATAGTCATCATCAAGGTGTCAGTTTTCCTGAAATGTGATGTAAAGAAAGAGGGTAAATGTTTCATGCAGGCTCTTTAAAATGTCTTACAAATGAGCATTTATATACACAGGGCATCTAATGGTGCAGTCACCCTGCAAAACCAAGTTAAAACAAGTTTTATATTACAAGAAGAAACTATGATTTCCAAAAGTCAAGAAGAGGAATAGTGAATTTTCAATGTGTGCACTAAAAATAGAAGCCAGTTTACTGATACAAGCCTTTTTCCTCTTTCTAGCAGCAGTTAAAGCTAAACCTTTGCTAAGAGGCCAGTTGGTATTATAATGTCCATTTGACAACTTAGAGGTTCAAACTCTCAATTCACTCAACTGGTTATTATTTTCACACTGGCTTAAATGATTTACTCATTATTAGACAATTTTGAAACAGCTGCAACATTTTATTTTTGCCTTGCTGATACAAAACGCACCACCACTTTTATTTTAGAATAATGAGTAATTTTTTAGAATAATGAATAATTTTTGAGTTAGCATATCTTAAATATGCTGGTAACTATGGCTAATAATACAGTGAAATACAGCTAGCCACCCATCCAGATTTAGTGAATTTTGACAATTTGCTATATTTGCTTCAGCTTTATTCCTGTTTGGGGGATAAATTATTACTTATATATTTGTCCCTTGGAGATTTCTCTGAGATCCTATACCATTCTCTTTCTTCCCATAGATTATCAGCATCCTGAATTTGGTGTTTACCATAACTGCATATATTTCATACATTTATTATGTAATTCTGTGTTCATAAATACTCTATAGCTTGATTTTACTTGTTTAAAAGTTTTATATAAACTTATGTGTAAATGATGTTACACCAATTATTCTACAAATTGCTTTCTTTTGACTGAAAATTATGCTTTTGAGAGTTGGCCATGATGGTAATTTATTCATTTATTTGAACTTTTGTAGAATATCTTCTGGTGTATGGACTTGTCTATCCTCTTTTCTGTTAATGTGTATATAGGCTATTTCCCTTCGAGGGGATGCAAACAACAAAAGCAATTTTGCACATGTATTCTCATGTACAGATGAAAAATTTCTCTGTGTCATGGAGTATCACTACCTATCCCAGATTTACCAGATGTCACCAAATTATTCCCTAAGGTGGATGGACCAATGTACACTCCCAGAGCTCTACAACCTTGTAAAGTAGACATTCTCAGATTTTAATTTGTCTTATCTTCTCATTTTTTAAAGAATACTTTTTATTATGCTAAAGTTTAAGTACAGTGTAATTTAATAAAATAAACCATGATGTCCCTATGATATAACTTAAATAATTATTAATTAACTTATGGCCAGTCTTGTTTCACTCATACACCCACCATCTATATACCTGCCTCAATTATCCCTGCTCGTCTGGCTAGGGACTCTGGTAGCTACGTGCTCTCCGCAGCCCTTCCTGCCTCTGCACGGAGCCCTTCTCCTGGCCAGAGACTTCTGGAACCTTGGGCTCGCTGTGCCAAAGTCACTGGGTGCCAGGCCCTCCCAGAACCATGTGCACCACCCCTCACCGTGTTGCTGGATCCGGGTGTGTCACACTCTGGAGCTGCTCGTACAACCAGAACTCCCTGGCTGGGGAAGCCCCAGAGGAGCTACACAGGGTCACTCCCTACAAAGATCCAGCAATAATAGAGTGATCCTGCTAGGGTTTAATCTTGGAGACAGACCTCCCCAACTCTGAGGATGGTCAGAGGCAATGGTGAAAAAAAAATCATGAGGCAAAATCAACAGAAAAACTCTGGCAATATGAATAATCAGAGTAGATCAACTCCCCCAAGGATCAACGGGGGAAGACACAGCACAAGATCCCATGCACAAATAGCTGAGATGTCAGAAATCAAATTTAGAATCTGGATAGCAAATAAGATCGAATTAAGATTCCAAGCAGTAACCCAAAAGATATCTCAAGAATTCAACAAATTCAAAGACCTAATGACCAAAGATTTCGAAACATTGAGAAAAGAAGTTGCAGCCCTCAAAGATCTGAGAAACACAGTAGAATCCCTCAGTAACAGAATGGAGCAAGCAGAAGAAAGGATTTCTGACATTGAAGACAAAGCTTTTGAACGCTCCCAAACTCTCAAAGAGGAAGAGAAATGGAGGGCAAAAACA
>CAUYPK010050498.1:0-60933 GCA_963574355.1 Loris lydekkerianus
ATACTTTTTCTTCCATTCCTGAGATATTTTGCTAAGAAGAATATGTTCCAGCTCCATCCATGTAAACATGAAAGAGGTAAAGTCTCCATCTTTCTTTAAGACTGCATATCAAGCAATCCACTTTTATGAGCCTACTTAGTAAAATTGTGACCTGAACATGTAAAGGTATTTGTACAAGGTCATTTACTACATTTCTATAATGGTATAAAAAAAGAAAAATATCAACAGAGGACTATTTGATTCATACAATGGACTATTATGCAACTATAAAAAAGAATTTGAGGTAACAATGTATTATTTATACTGATATAAAAAAAAATGTCCAGGATATCTTTAAGTAAAAACTAAAAAGTTACACATTAATATATACTGTATGGTTTCTTTTTCATGAGGAAGTTTAAAAACACATACATTTAAAAATTCAAAAGAATACACACAAAAGAAAAAACACAAAAGAACAGTTAAGAGTTACCTCTGCGGAGTGAAGGGACAAGGAAAGACAAAAGAAATGACTTTCTTTAATTCACATACCCATTATCTATGAATTTCTAAGGTGCCAAGTACTCATGATTTGCACCAGTCAACTGGCATTTACACTAAATATCTTATGAGAGAATATTCTACATCCTCATCTACCCCTCAGAACCATAAACATCTTAGAGGCAGGCTTTTAATTTTCCACAGTGACAGACATAACACATAAACCAAACATTTACAGATGCACATTTGTTAAGTATTTAAAAATGGAATGAACAGGTTCCTACCAAATTCATGATAGTTGTTGCTTCTGAGAAGGTTGAAAATAAGGAGAAATGGAAGAAGGTGATTTTTTAAAAGGGAGTTCAGCTCCATAACTGGTATGTTATGTCTAAAATATTTTTGTAAATATTCTTATATGATATTAATCACTTGTAGGCTAGATAAACTGCAATTTTTTTCTTCAGTATATGATTTGCACCTGTCACTGCACAGAACTATCAATTTATTATATGCAGTCAATTTCTTTAATGGCACTTCTTATTTTTAATAACTTTTTTTAAAAATTGAGCTTTTTAATCATTTGGAATTTTTTTTTTTTTGCACTAAAGTAGGTGCAAAATAACTGAATGTTTTTCCAAATGAATAATCAAATGAATGTTGATAATAAACTGAATGTTTTTCCAAATGAATAATCAATAGTTTTAATATAATTTATTAAGCAGTAAATCCTCTCCTCATTGTTCTGAAAATACCACCATTATCATAAATGGACACTTGAATTCACACTGGAAAAGAACTTTGCTTTCCCTCTTCAAAAATATTAGCCAATTTTAAACCATCCGAAATCAATTCCACTGGGAAACTATGTAGATAAGTATCTCTGTAGACAGATTCTACATGAATCTATCAACAATATGGTCCATCTTACAATAATGTAACTCATTTTTTTCTAACCAGTCACAGCAAAACAAAAAAAAAATCAAAAAGAAACTATAATTTTACTTGCATTATTCCCTTAAGTTACTGAGGACAGCATTCTAAAAAAACTTTAGTTTTTGTTTAGTATAAGTAAGAAATTACAGAAACTTTTATCAGATCAAAAGCTTCAACTCTTTACAGTGAAAAATGAATAGAATGATAAAATTCCAGAACAAAACCCTAACACTCTCATCATTTGACTGGGAGTGAGGAAGGAGATTTGGGTTCTAAATCCAAATGTCACTTTCAACAAGTGAACAAACCTTAAGAATTAGGGTAATGGTTCCTTCTATTTCACACATTCTATAATTCTCTTTCTATGTTACCATCGCTACAATAATTAAAGTATTTACACTAATAGCCACCACCAAAAAAAAAAATACATAATTTTCTTTAGTGCCCTATTTTGGAGTTTTCCAGATGTTCTTTGTATCAGTCTAAATCAATCCAATGTAAACTCATTTTCTCTAGCTATTTTTTTTTTCTTTTTTTTTGAGACAGAGCCTCACGCTGTCACCTTGGGTAGAGTGACGTAGCATCATAGCTCACAGCAACCTCCAACTCCTGGGATCAAGTGATTCTCCTGTCTCCGCCTGGGATTACAGGAACCTGCCACAACGTCCGACTATTTTTTAGTTGCAGCCATCATTGTTGTTTGGTGGGTCCCGGCTGAATTCGAACCCACTAACTCAGGTGTATGTGGCTGGCACCTTAGCCGCTTGAGCCACAGGTGCCAAGCCTCTCTAGCTATCTTTTGAGCATATAGAAAATAACTCAGTAACATTTTTAAGAATTACTTCAACCACTTGCAAGAATAAGTTACGCTTAGGCTTGTATAATTTTCAACCATTCCAACATTTTACAAATCTTAGTGCTATGATACAGTATCATACACATGTGCACAAGTATCCTCCCCCCACACACACTTCAGAACTTCAACTATAACCCTATCTACTATATTTTGTTCTTCTTGCTAGGTATTTCTAAGAGTCTAGCCATTTTTTGTTTGTACACAAATTAAAGTTCATTTGCCTTTTTAAAAATCTGATTTTTATTCTTGATTTTTTCAAGTTAAATTTTTTCAACTTAAATTCAAGTTAAATTTTTTCAACTTAAATTCGCTCAATTTTTTATTGTCTATAAACATATAGAAAATGCTCAGCAATGTAAATTGTTAATTATATGAACAAATCTGGCTCCACAGAGGAAGGCTGAAAGGAAACAGAAACAATCATTTACAAAGTGTCTGTTTGCAAACGGTTAATATTACTTTTATAAGTTATAGTTTCCATATAACAGAAATAAGGCGTGGTGGCTCACGCCTGTAGTTCCAGCGTTGTGGGAGGCCGAGGCGGGTGGATTGCCTGAGCTCAGAGGTTCGAGACCAGTATCAACAGCAATGAGCCAGAGTAAGACCTCGTCTCTACTAATAACATTAAAAAAAAAAAAAAAAAGCCAGACGTTGTGGTGGGCGTCATGTAATCCCAGCTACTGGGGAGACAAGGGAACAGAGCATAGCCAGAGGAAGAACATCTAAAAAAAGAAAAAAGAAAATGAACAACAACAACAAAAAAAAAAAGTACTTCAAACTGAACGAGCAAGCTGAAATTTAAAAAATAATAATAAAAATAAAATTAAAAAAAATTTTAAAAAAACTTTTAAAAATCTCTTCCAAATGACACAACACCAATATGACTGTTCCACAAAAAGAATAAAAGCTTTACTGAAATCTGGCTATGTTGCTCTTCTTCTTTCCTATGCTGTCAAAAGTCGCTGTTTTAGAGAAATATGTTAAATCCATCAGTGATCAGCTCTTCATAAATCCATGTTGATTACTACCTAGGATCAACACTTACTGATTTTCTCTAAGCCACATTAGCAGCTTCATATTTAAAAAAACAAACAAAACTCAAAAAATCTAGCTGACCTCTTTTAATAAAGATAATATCAATGAATTTTCTAATAGGAAAATGATTCTGTTCTCCAGGCTTAGTTTATAAGCAGCCTGTAAGATGGACAGATGATGAATCAAATGAGTGTGAGATGAGTCAATACACATACACAATACAATACACAGCTTTACTAGTAAGTAAAGCTTAAAAGCTCACTTTTCTGTTTTTGAAAATGGTTCTTATTTATTCCCAAACACATTAGGTCTCACAATCCTAAAGTTCTTGAAATATACTATCTTAGAAAATGAAGGGTGTGTTGTTTTTTTACACTAATAATGACAAAGCTATTTCCCTTACCAATCTCTTTTAACACCTAATAAACTGACAGTCATTCATTTCTTCAGAGATAAACCCAGTTGTTTGAAAAAAGAAAATACTCTCCCACATAAAATTATCCAACAGATCTGAGTCTGTCCCACTTGGGTATGCTATAGAAGAAACACACCTGTTGTGCCCAACAGTAATTTTTTTTTCTAATTATCCAGTTTCTGTATTACATTTTCATCTTTAATCACTCAGCCAGGTATACTACATATAAGCAAAATACTATTTTTACAGATTTACTACCATAATAAAATTACCTGATACAAAAACAATTCTATGCTATAGTCACACTTATCCTGGAAAGACAGAATCACTCAAAGTCTCAAATATCAAATTTTGTTTTTAATTCTAAACTGACTTCCTGATTATCAGTTATCCTCATTTTCTTTTTCTTTTCTTTCTTTCTTTCTTTTTTTTTTTTTTTTTTGAGATAGTTTCACTATGTCGCCCTCAGTAGAGTGCTATGGCATGACAGCTCACAACAACCTCAAACTCTTGGCCTTAAATGATTCTCTTGCCTCAGCCTCCCAAGTAGTTGGGACCACAAGTGCCTACCACACACCCGGCTATTTTTTGTTGCAGATGTCATTGTTGTTTAGCTGGTTCAGGCCGGGTCCGAAACCACCAACCCCGGTCTACGTGGCTGGTGCTGTAACCACTGTGCTGTGGGTACCGAACTAGTTATCCTCATTTTCTATAAAGGACAGTTATTATCCTGAAGTGATAGTGTGACTACAAATACAAAAATGTCCATAAACTAAAACGCACTTACAACACTTTCAGCATTGAAAAACATAACATTTATTTATTCAAATTTAAAATGACCTACACAGGGACAACAGCATCAATCATGAAGCATGAGTTCACATCAAAATCAATTAGGTCTTTTTTTTTTTTTTTTTTGTAGGGACCGAGTCTTGCTTTATCACCCTCAGTAGAGGGCCATGGCAGCACAGCTCACAGCAACCTCCAGCTCCTGGGCTTAGGCAATTCTCTTGCATCAGCCTCCCAAGTAGCTGGGACTACAGGCACTTGCCACTACACTTAGCTAATTTTTGGTAGCAGTTCAGCTAGGGCCAGGTTTGAACCCAAGGACCCTCAGTATATGGGGCCAGTGCCCTACCCACTGAGCCACAGGCACCGCCCCCTCCCCCCTTTTTTTAAGACAGTCTCACTTTGTCACACTCATTAGCATGCCAGTAGAGTGCTGAGGCCTCATAGCTCACAGCAACCTCAGACTCTTGGGCTCAAGTGATTTCCTTGTCTCACCTGGGATTACATGCACCCACCACAACACTCAGGTATTTTTAGAGACAGGGGTCTCACTCTTGCTCAGGCTGGTCTTGAACTCCTGGTTTCAAGCAATCCACCCCCATCTGCCTCCCAAGAGTTCTAGGATTATAGGCAAGAGCCACTGCACCTGGCCCAAATCATTATTTTTAATTAATTTTATTTCATTCTGGTAAGAACACTTAAACATGAGATCAACCCTCTTAAACTTTTGAGTATACAATATTGTTGATATATAGGTATAATGTATAGCAGATCTAGAATTTACTCATTCATCTTGCTTAACTAAAACTTTTATGCCTGTTAATTAGTAACTCTCATTTACCCCTTCCCTCCAGTCCCTGGCAATCACCACTCCACTCTGATTCTATGAATTTGACTATTTTAGATAACTTCATATAAGTGAAATTATGCAGTATTTGTCTTTCTTGCTTATTTCATTTAGCATATCTTCAAAATAGATCAATGTTGTATATTGCAGAATTTCCTTCTTTTAAGACTGAATAATATTCCATAATACATATATAGCACATTTTCTTTATCCATTCATTTGTTAATGCACATATGGGCTGTTTCCACATCTTGGCTATTGTGAAAACTGATGCTATGAACAGGGAGTGCTAATCTCTCTTGAAGATCTCAATTTCAATTCTTACAAATAAATACCTAAAAGTGGAATTGCTGACCTTAGAATAGTTTTATTTTTTTGACAATCTCCATACTATTTTCCATAGCCGCTATATCCTATTACCAACAGTGTACAAGGGTTTCAATTTCTCTATATCTTCATCAACACTTGTTATCTTTTGTTTTCTTGACAACAGCCATCCTAACAGGAATAAGGAGATATCTCATTGTGGTTTTGATTTGCATTTCCCTGATGATTAGTGATGTGGAGCCTTTTTTGTGTGTACCTGCTTGCCATTTGTCTTCTCTGGAAAAATGTCTACTAAAGTCCTTAGTCCATTTAATTAATTTTTCTTTTTTTCTGAGACAGAGTCTCATTCTGTTGCCCAAGTTAGAGTGCTTTGGCCTCAGCCTAGCTCATAGTAACCTCAAACTCCTGGGTTCAAGCAATCCTCCTGCTTCAGTCTCCCAAGTAGCTGGGACTATAGGCACCTACCATAAGCCCAGCTTATTTTTTCTATTTTTAAGTAGAGACAGGGTCTTATTCTTTATTCAGGCTGATCTCAAACTCCTGAACTCAGGTAGTCCTCCTGCCTCAGCCTCCCAGAGTGCTAGGATTACTGGCATGAGCCACTAAGCTGGCCCTTTAGCCCATTTCAAAAGATTACATTCTTTTTGGCTATTGAGTTGTGGAAGTTCCTTATAGAATTTGGAAATTAACTCCGTATTAGATATATGGTTTGCAAATATAGTCTCCTATTTCACAGGCTCCTTTTCTCTCTTTTAATCGTTTTCTTTGCTGTGCAAAAGCTTTTTAGTTTAATGTAGTCCCACTTGCCTATTTTTACTTTTGTTGCCTACACTTTAGGTATCACAAAATTGTTGCCAAGACCCATGTCATAAAACTTCCCTCATTCCAGATTCCATATATAGTATCTGAAAAACAAAGAAATGTAAAGTAACACCAAATCTACCTTACCGAGTGTTTCACTGTATTTATGTGTTACTAATATATTAATACATCTATGATATAGGTATGTATTATTTTCCTGGCCGTCTAAAATCAGGGATTTAACTTTACAAATGCTGGTCAAGCTCCCTGTATCCAGACCTCCCAGCTTAGTTTTCAATTCTATTCAGCTAAGAGGTCCAAATGATGCAGAAATAAGAGAGTACAGGCTCCCCGAGAGATACTGCAACAGAGATACCACGAATTAGAAAAATCCATAAAGGTACCTTGGGAATTACAACCACTACTTAGTATGGGATTACGGAAGCTTATGAGGAAACTTAAAGTGCTGTTTTGTATATCTGAAACCGAAGTGCTTGGCTAGCAATACATAATTTAATTTAAACCTGTCATTCCTACCTTCAATTTCTCGATACAAGGGCAAAACAATGAATATAATAAAGAATGAGGCTCAGTGCTTGTAGCACAGTGGTTACAGCGCCGGTCAAATACATCAAGGCTAGTGGGTTCAAACCCAGCCTCGGCCAGCTAAACAACGACAACTGCAACAAAAAAAACAGCTGGACATTGTGGCAGGTGCCTGCAGTCCCAGCTACTTGGGAGGCTGAGGCAAAAGAATTGCTTAAGCCCAAGAGTTTGAGATTGCTGTGAGCTGTGATGCCACAGCACTCTACCAAGGGTGACATAGTCAGACTCTGTCTCAAAAAAAAGATAACATAAAGACAATTTATGTGACCCAAACCTGCAGAATTTTCTTTGCTAGGCACATGTTTATCTTTCAATTACTTATATTAAAATGCTCTAACTTAGAGCAGCGCCTGTGGCTCAAAGGAGTAGGGCACTGGCCCCATATACTGGAGGTGGCTGGTTCAAACCCAGCCCCAGCCAAAAAAAAAAACTGCAAAAAAATCTCCTAATTTACAAATGAGATTAAGAAGTCACTCTGGAAAAAAAGAGATGGGAGAAAATAAAAGCAGCTCAGGCTCCTTATCCCCAATGTAGCAGGAAGAGTAGGAGGAGAAGGAAGAAGAAAATGGAAAAGGACAGTCTCCTTCACACTGTTTTTGGCGGACAAAAAAGATCAACTGTTAGCACCAACACTGGACTGTTCCTCCTTTGTATCCGAGGCTACTGTATTATCAATTTTAAGCAAGTAGTTTCTTAAGAACAGAACCCCATTCTGTCATTCTCAAGGGATACTTATATCATAGGGAGTACAAATTTATATGCCATTAGCACTTTAATACAAGCTTTCACCTGAAGAATTCATCAAGGATGGTGCTGGCAAAGGCACTTTTTCAAACCTTCCTCCTATATATCGGAATGGACAGGTCAGTCAAGGACTAGAAAAACATCTGAGAGCAAAATGTGCCCCAATTTTTCTGCGATATAATTTTAAAATAATCTGACTGCAAGAAGCTAACTATAAGATAATACAGGATAATCAAGGATATGCAGAAAACCAGAAACAAAATGAACTGACCAAGTAATAGTAAAATATTTACACAGGAGTTAAATGGACAGTTAAAAGGAAGAAATAGGTTCCAAAGTTAAGTGGAGAAACAAAAATACTTAAGACCCCTTCAGCAGCCAAAGGAAGCAACAGTTTCTGGAAGGAAGGCTAAAAATCACCTATTAAAGTTCACAGTATTTGTTTTAACTCAATTATAGAAAAGATTTCCTCCCTTCTCACAAATTAACCCAACCAGCAATCTTTGAAGAAAATCAAAGTAATATTAAATTGATGTTCTATTTTAAAAAAGGTCTGGCTGGGCACAGTGGCCCACACTTGTAATTCTAGCCCTATGGGAGGCCAAGGCAAGAGGATTGTTTTAGGTCAGGAGTTTGAGACAGCCTTTGAGATCCTGTCTCTACTAAAAATAGACAAAATTAGCCAGCCATACACTATAATCCTAGCACTCTGGGAGGCTGAGGCAATTGGATAGCTTGAGAGCTCACAAGTTTGAGACCAGCCTGAGCAAAAGCAAGACCCCTATCTCTACTAAAAATAGAAAAACTGAGGCAAGAGGATTGCTTGAGCCCAAGAGTTGGAGGTTGCTGTGAGCTATGATGCAACAGCACTCTACCCAGGCTGACAGCTTGAGACTCTGTCTAAAGAACAATAACACACACACAAAATTAGCCAGGCATGGTGGCATCCGCCTATAGTCCCAGTTACTTGGTATGCTGAAGCAGAAGGATTGCTTGAGACCAGGCTGAGGTTACAGTGAGTTATGACCACCTCACTGCACTCTAGCTGAGGCAATGAAGCAACACTCTGTCTCAAAAATTAAAAAAGCTTAAGATTTTTGAATGTATTTATAAAATATTATTTTATAAATATTATAAAATATATTTTAGAGTGTATTTATAAAATATTATATGTATTTATAAAATATTAAAATAAATTACTGATATTTTATTTTTCCAAAGTTAAAAAAATCAAATATGTATATGAAAAACATTAGCACAGAAACAATGTTTACAATAACCCAGTATATTTTAACATCAAATGTGGCGTATGTCATAAAGCTATTTTAGCTTCCATTTCTTGTAAAGCAAATGGAAGTTTTGCCTTTGAGAAAAGCAAGCAATGATTTACGTTGAGGCATAAAGCTCAGAGATGTGTTACATGTTTACTTAAAGATACATATAAGAATGTTCATAAGCAACACTATTCTTGGCCCCTAAAAACAAAAACAACTGTATGTCCATCAATCATAGAATGGATAAATTGTAATATATTCATAAAATGGAATGTGAAACAGCAACAATAATAAACAAACTTTTGTGTGTGTGTTTTTTTTTTAATTGTGAAATCATAGCTGTGTATATTAGTGCAATCAAGGGGTACAATATGCTGGTTGCATATACAATCTGAAATATTCTCATCAAACTGTTCAACGTAGCCTTCATGGCATTTTAAACAAACTTTTTATTTCTTTATCTAGATATTAATGGTTACACAGCTGTGTTCACTTTGTGAAAAATCATCGCTGTAAATACTGATTTGTACACTTATATACTTCAGTCAAAAGTATAATTTAAAAGATTTTTAAAAATTCACAATTTAACTATATAGTTATACAGGCAGTCCCTGAATTATAAATATCTGACTTGATGAGCTCACACTTACGAACAGAAGCTACTACACAAAGTCCCTGAGTTACAAACATGTAACATACAGCTTGCACTTATGACCATAGGCTGTTGGGTTTATAGATAAAGTACCTGTTCCAACCTATATACAAATTCAACTTAAGAAGAAAACTACATATCTTATTGGTAAACCGAGAACAACCTGTAAAGGTGTGTGAATATATAGCTTATATACTATGTATACATATATAAAATAACTGTATACAGTGAATGCTTTAAATTCAAATAACCATTGCTAATTTAAATGACCCATACATACTGCCACTCCTACCTGCTCCAACTCCTTGTCATCTCAATTTTCAACCCAAAATTAGTCTTTTGAAAAAAAAAAAAAAGTGAACTTTGTGCCAGGTGCCTGTAGTTCCAGCTACTTGGGAGGCTGAAGCAAGAGAATCATGTAAGCCCAAGAGTTGGAGGTTGCTGTGAGCTGTGATATAAGAGCACTCTACTGAGGGCAACATAGTGAGACTCTTGTCTCAAAAAAAAAAAAAAAGTAGATAAGGAAAAGCAGTACATGTGTAACGTGATCCTTGCATGAATTCTATATTCTCCCCCCTTCCTTGATGTACTTAGTTCTCTCTGAAGAAGCACTCTAACACAAAAAGTTTTTCTCCAAATTGTTCAATTTCTCCTCTTTTACTAGGCCAAAATTTGACAATAATCACCAGTCTCTTAAAAGTGCAGTATGTTTCAGAGATTATGAGAATACCAAACATTCATACACAACTGTGAATTAGTTTAGTGGCTATTTTTAATGCACAGCTGACCTTATGTGAAAAGAAAAGTAAAGTATGCCACAATGTCTTGTACTATAAGATCACTCTGCTAATAAACATTTTGTATTTCAAAATATAGTACTTTACCCCAGTTGAAAGAAACTCCTATTTCTTTCAAACAAGTCTTTTTTGACCTTTCTTCTCTGCTGTGATATCAAAGTCTGAAAGACTCCTAGTTTTCATTCGTTAAATTCTGTATTTTTCACCCTTTTTTCAAAAAGTTATAATTAATTGTGTGGGAAGAAACAAATTACTAGTGACACAACAGCATATACCATCTTTTCCATTTCAAAATATAGCAAGTGAATAAAGAAGAGCTGTATGCTTTTCTTCTTCCCTACCCCTTTCCTTTTAGATGTTATGTTCTCAAAAAGCCACATGTTCTTAAATATTCTGCTATACATACATTAAGGATGCAAGATTCAAAATCAATGCTTAGATGTAAAAAAAAAATTTTTTTTTGTCTCTAAACCACGAATGCTAGCAAGCAAGCAAGCTAAACCCAAGTACAAATGGCATCAGCAAAAGGCCAAACTGATTCAAATCACATGGGTATATCATGGTACCAAAGACACCAATGCCAAAGGTTGAAACCACATAGAAGCCAGTTAATACCACACTAAAGAAAAACTTTCAACAAAGATTCTTCCAGAACCCAACTCAGTCATCTGGAAAATGAGTCTTATTGTTCAGTAGGGAAAAAGAGCGAACTAGAGATAACTTATCAGAAAAATAATTTAAAGCCCAGGTTCCTACTTCATTTCTATACTTTAAAATAATTTCTAAGCTTGACAACATAGAGAAGTATGGTCTCATCACAAAAAAAGATGATTGACACCTCTTCTCTCACAATGTGGAAGTATTCCTGATTGTTTTTTAAACTGGTGTCACCATATAGGAGAAAAGCTTTTAATAATTTTTTGCTCTTTGATCACAGTCCCACAATCTGCCATTTGTTAACACAGCAGAATCTTTGACAACTGGATTTTAGAAACTGGGAGAGTAATTTATACCTGCTTTAACATGCTGTCTTATTTTGAGTGTTTAAAATGTTTAAATGACATTAATACATTCATTTTCAAAGTAAATTAAGTACTTTTGATACTTGCCTTCAACCAAAATAAATTATGTAAAGGAAATTAGTTGGTTTCATTTCTCTATTTTCTAAACATTAAGTTTAAACACATTTTTTATGTTAACAAACATATAAAACCTCCAAGCTACACATACACTAAACACATCAAACTATGGTGAGGATCCTTCCCTTATTTAGTCCACAAACCAGTCAAAATTTCTACTGAAGTCTAATACTAATTTAACTCACATTTTTTCCCTCCTGAAATAGTCTAGTCTATAACCATGAGCTAAAATGAGTTAACACCTTTTATTCATAATTTATGAGTAATCCAGGGGAAATCTACCTTTCTTTGAACAGGGAGTGCTTACTGGTCTCATCAACACACAGAAAACATAGCTGGACAATCATTACAGTCTCTTCTTGAGACAAATCTACATGAGAGGCAAAATCATGACCAGAGGTTATTTGGAAAATGTGAACCCAGATGATTCAACAATCAACAGCATCAGACTAATAGGACAGATGGAATAGGACAGGGAATAGACATGCTACAAAGGGCTCAATTAGTCTCTCCCCTGAAAATGATAAAGACATTCTGCCAAATTTATTTTGGTATCTCCCTTGTTTATGGAAAGACTAGGTTATATAAATTAATTTTGAAATTCTTTTCTGCTACTTACTATGCATCTTCATTGCTATGTAACTGTGAGCCTCAGTTTCCTCATTTGTTAAAAAGAAAGCATAATAAAATCTATTGCACAGAAATGCTTAAAAGGTTAAATGAAATATTATGCAAGAAAAAGTATCTTGCACAGACTAACACATAGCAGAAACATAGTTAATATTATTCTTCTGTTTTCTTATTCTTTCTCTGAAGAACATTTCAATTCATTAGATGCAAGGTTGCTTATTTACAATTGTAAATAGTCTTTCTGAGGTTACACAAAGTCATCTAACTTGCATTGTGGGGTATACCAGAAACTCTTTAACAACTCAAGCACATTTTACATCTTGGGTTTAACTTTATGTATAGCTGATTTCAATCCTTGTTATTTTTTATATTTAAAGGAGTTGCAATATGCTAGCTACTTTACTATCTCTTATCCTTACAACCATCCTATAAAAGCAGGTGTAAAGAAGTAAGGCTCAGAGAAGTAATGCTGCTTAACTCAGGTGTGTAGCCAGGATGAGAACTCAGGTCAAGCTGGCTTTAATTCAGAACTCTTTACATCATACTACCCAACTATATTTTGTGTCTTCATAATTTCATTTTCAAAGAATAAAAACTACAATTTGGGGATTCTGTGCCAACAATCTCAAATACCAACCAGAGCTCCCTGAAACCAAGAATGTAATTCTAAAGACCAATTTATCAATTAGTGAATTGGAAGGTCTAAACAGAATAACACTTTAGAGATGAGGAGGGCAAGACAGACACAAAATCAGAACAATTTATTAGTCAGGGATAAACAGAGGGACAATAAGAGACCTCGGTTATTTTCAAATTTTAAAAAATAGAAGAACAGAACAGGAAATACTCACTAGCCTTGAATTCTGCCAAATCTAAGTCCAGGGGTCCTCACTAATAGGTCAGGAACTACTGGTAGTTCTTTTCTTACCTCGTGGGGTCTCCAAGCTGGTTGGTCTTTCCTTGAATTTGCCAGAATTTTCAGTAAAGAAAGAGAAAAGCAGTATAGAGACAGCCCTTTGGTTTCATGACAGAACATTAACACCAACACACTCTATTTCTATCCCTCAAATAATTTTCAAGCTTTGAGAAAACAGGCTCTCTTCTCACACAAAACACACAAAAAAGTTGGCTGGCACTTCCCCTATGGGATATATTTTGAAGGTTTAGCCACCAGATGAGAGAGCAGTGCCCCACAGTATTTACTTCATAAAACAGGAAAAATCATGTTCTTTTTCCAGAACTCCTCTATCTATGAAGGTTGCAGAAGTTCCTTATGGTATGAATAGCAGAAAGAACCTGACACTAAAATGTCATGAACTAGAATATGTAACTAGCATACATGACTAGAGTGCCAAGGAGTGTCCTGGCTAATGCATAGTATAAATATGTAGCTCCATTATGAATATTTTATGTAATACTATATTACTGAATTATTTCAACAAGTTCAATTTTTTTAAAAAGTGTAATTCCATGTTTATAGGTGAGATTTTTATTCCACAAATATTAAAGACTAAGTTTTTACTCTATAAGATTAATTCAAACTAGTAGTAGCAAACTTTATTAAGATATTGCATTCATTAAATTTCTTAAACTATGAATATCGCATAGTTACATTTTCAGCACTTCAAGATAGTCCTGTGATTTTTCCAGTAACTAGGGGAGAAAATTACATCCATTTTTCAATAACTCACATGTCAAGATTATTTTCAGAACTCAAATTTCATTTTTTATTAAAACATAATAAATGAGAAAGTAATAACAGTGATTGATTCCAGGTAGGAGAATTTACTAGCCAGAGGCAAGTGTAGGAAAGAGACTTCTTAATTTTTAAATTATGTGCATATATTACCTATTCGAGTAATTAATTTTAACAACTAAAAACTACTCATCAGAATACACAGTACATCTACAGATTTGTAGGCTTTCTCCATATATCTAGAAAAAGATTATAAAATACATTACTAAAGAAGATAAATTCAGAACAGATTGCAAAAGCTAAATCCTTTTAGAATTTTAAAACAAATATCAAAACTCCAATCCCACATTCCTTTCAGTTTCATTAAATTATAGCATATATTATCAAATTGTCACTATGTGGAACACAAATTATTTTCTACTAGCTTAAAGTGGTATGTGAAATTCCAAACTCAGGAATTTAAGAGACTAAAAAGGCGAATGAATAGTATTTAGTCTTAAGACAGCTGATCATTTCAGACAAGAATGAACACAACATTCCATGAAATACCTAGGCTAGTATTTCCTAATGTCCATGGAAGACTTTGAAGAATACTGTTTAAGATTTCACTCTGTAAGGTTCAATTTCTTTCTTCTTGAAACATGGGCCATGACATATAAGAGAAAACGTATATACACACACCCCCATACACCTATGTGTGCATATATAGATTTAAAAGCAGTGTCAAGAAAGTTTTTAATGCCAACTAATCTGGGCAAAGAAACAGCTATAAACCAGTCTGACAGAATTTTTGCCTGAAAAAATATTACCTTGTAACTATGTTATTATCATGGAAGGGCCTAAAGTGTATCTTTATATGAAATAAGTGATTTTATACACAGATTGAACTAAATTAAGTTGTCTTCAAACACTGGGTCTCACTCTGATCCCCTACCTGGGAAGTTGTCTGATCCACTATTACGTAATTCTATCCAAAACAATAATGCAAAAATTACATACCCATTAAAGGTTAACAAAAAATACACACAAATATTTGTTAGCTTTAGTTCCTTGATTACCTTATCCAAATGATTAAACTCAGCATATTCTTAACAAATAACAAAACCACTCATTTCCAAAGTAGAAGCAGTGACACTATGTATGCACCACAAAACTTGTAAAATAAAAAGCATTTTTCTCCATTTAACTAACTTCTGATCATGATGTGAGTGGCACGCTTAAAAAATGTCATTAAAATGCCAATATATTATGATATATTCTTACATAAGAATGGCAAAATCTTTATTTGTTTTCTAATTCAACTATTATTCATTTTAAGGCCATTTATTTGTTCTCTGAAAGACTCTTACTATTTTCTCTGTAGGCTAATCAGCAAGTTCTTTTCCCCTTTGTGCCAACACAGAACCTCCAGAACAGTTTCTACAAGATGCAGCAAAGTCACAATTCTACAGTGAATTTCATTTACCATTTGGTTAGGTACATACTGAAATTCTGATTCATGAATATGTCAGTTTAGGACATCAATGAAAAAAAACTGACACACTAACACGTGACTGCTAAGAATCAAGTCACTTTACTTCAAATGGAAATGGAAATAAACTACGGTAGCTAATAATTTTGAAAATTACTTCAACGAAGTTTGAAATTACACACAAATCATGAAATCAAGATTCAGAATAAACATTTTAAAATACACAATGGGAGTAAATTAAGTTTGGCTGACGGGGTTGATTCAATGATAATGTTATTAACAAATCACTACATGTTGAAAAAGCATATAGTAGCAGTAGAAATCTTTAACATTAAATGCTAAGATTTCAACCAAGTGTTACTGTTTTCTCAAAAAATTATGTCACCTCTATTATATACAGTGCCAATTCTGGAAGAAGACTTAGAATATTATTCGAATAGAGCACCAGAAAAACTGATGTGCATATGTGAAATAAAATAATGGACTACAATTTTTTTAAATTTACCATAAAATTGAGAAATGTATCACAGAAACATTAAAACACTACCAATCATGTTGCACAAAACCTCTAGCTTGAAACATCATTCTTTAAAGCAACATAGCAAACTGCCTTCTCAATTACTTATCTATTAACAGTGACTAGAGAAAACACTTTATTTTTCAAATTAACATCTCCCTCCTTCATTTGTTAAACATTTTGATCAAGCACAACAATGAAACAGTTTAAGGAAAGAATGTATAATTTTTGAAAGGCATTTAATCTCAATCCGTAATCGAAGTAGGTTTGACAACCAAGGCATGTAAAATTAACCTTAATCCACAAACTAAAACATGCAAAATGTCTCCTAACAATTCTCCTCCTCCTTAAAACAACAACCATACACATAAATACCGTACTGACCTCCACCCCTACTGCGAGCAGCTAATTAATAAAGAGAATAGTTATGTTTGGAGACCAAGGTGCAACACCCCCACCTCATAAACCTCCCAAAATACCCACATCATCCAAGGAGAACTGAACATTATTTTTGCTAAAGCAGGAATTCAACCCCGGGGAGTCTCAGCCTTCAGACAATGGTGGTTACCAGAGAGTGTGCACAGTTGGGTCCAGATGACACATTTCACTAGGCCTTGGACACAACACACTCACGCGCGCACCACAAATACACATGCACAATCCCAAAGGGCCAGTTCAAAGGAAGGGGCGTTTCAAACCCCTCTAGGAGATGCAGGGGAGCATCGCGCCAGGAGGGGGACGCTAGGGGAGGACAGAAGAAGGGGTATCGATAGAGCGGAAGGGTAACAGCACTGCACACGAGGGAGGGGGCTGGAAATGGCCGATGGGTTCTATATTTATTTATTTATAGGTCCTGATTTAACGGGTCCTTCCCAAGGGTTCTGTAACTAAAGGCAAACTGCGCAGCAAATATTATGGGGTTGGGAGAGGAGTCGCGGCTCCCCCTACCCCGTGACCAGAGAGGGGGGCGGAGGAAACAAGTTCCCCGGCCAACACCACAGACCACTCCGATTCCCCCTCTTCCTCTCCCCCTCCTCCACAGGAAGGGGGAGGCTAACACTGAAAAAAGGGGGAAAACAAGTTCCCCAGCCAACCCCACCACCCGATCACTCCCAGTCGTCCCCCCCACCTACCATTAGAAAGAGGCAGACTAAACGTGGAAGGCGGCAGAAAAGGGGGAAATCCCACCCTTCGCCTTCCCCCCAGCCACCAACAGACTCCCGCGGGGTCGGTGAGCGAGCCGAGAAGCCGAAGGGATGGGTGGGGGTGGAGGCTGCAGAGCCCCCGACACCAAACAAAGCGCGGCCTGAGCGACAGCCCGGGTGGCTGGGGAAGCCGCGGCTTTTCCTGCCGGCCCGTGCCACGGCCCGGGCTGACACTGCGGCACCGGGGACCCGCCTCCGCTCAGCCTCCGTCCGCCACCCCCGGGACGCACACGCCACCCCCGCTCGCCCGCCCGCCCCGGCCTCCCTCTCCGCGGTGCCCGGCCAGATCGGCGCCTGAGCCGGCGGGCGGCGGGGAGGGAGCGCGGCCTTACCCCGCTCGCCGACGTTGTTCCGCTCCTGAGGCAGCGGCGGAGGCGGCGGTGGTGGTGGCGGAGGCTGCTGCTGCTGCGGCGGTGGCGGAGGCTGCTGCTGCGGCTGTTGCTGCTGGGGCGGCTGCGGCGGCGGCTGCTGCGGGGGCTGCTGCTGCTGTTGCTGCACCGGGCGCGGCCGCGACACTCGCCTGGGTCTCCGGTTGGCGGCTCGGACGGAGTTCATTTGCCGGGCTGAGGTGGCGGCGTTGGCGGAGGGACACACACACTCACACACACGCACAGCGAGCTCCGGGGCAGGAGAAGGGGGTGGGGAGAGTGGGGAGCGGGGGAGGAAGGAGAGGGGGCAAGGGGAAGGGGAGACGGTAAGGGCGGAGGGGGCGAGCGGGACCCCGAGTCCGGAGAAAGGCCCGGGGAGACAGAAGGAGACCGAGCGAGGCCGGCCGGGCGGGCCTGACGCACCGGGAAGGCCGAAGGCGCCGGGCGGGGCGGCCGCGAGGGACGGAGACAGAAAGACGGGCAGAGCGAGAGAAAGAAAGAAAGGGCGTCCGCCGCTTGGGGATCCCGAGGCGAAGCGCTGCGGCGGCTAAGGAGACAGATCCCGGTCCCGCCGACTCCCGAGCAGCGTCTCCGGCGGCGGGGGCAGTAGGCGGGCGGGTGAGGAAGGGAAAAAGAGGAGAAGAGAGGGAGGGAGGGAGCAGGGGGCGCCGGCTCTTTTTTTCCCTCTTCCTCCCCCCCACACCCTCTGAAAGAGATTTCTGTGAGGAATTTTTTCTCTTTCTTCGGCCTCTTCTCTCTCCTCCCCCCTTCTCTCCTCGGCGAAGGGGAAATGAGTGTGAAGGGAGGAGATAGGGGGGGGAAAGAGGCGTCGTCGTTCCTCCTCCTTAAAGGAGCCTTTCCTCCTCCTCCTCAGCCCCGTCGCCGCTGCTTCTGCTGCTGCTCCGTGGCAGGAGGAGCCATTGACACCACCGGAGCCTCCACTCACCCTAGTCAGTCCCTCCCCGCCGCGGGGCTTGGCCAGGGGCGCGGGGGAGGGCCGCGGGGCGGCGGGGGGGGAGGGGTGAATGGGCGGGGAGGAAGAGGGGCGGGGATTCTGTTTAGGCAGCCAATGGAAGGTGCCCGAACAACCTTCCGGCCAATGGGACCTCGGCTCTTATCGCGAAGGCCCTTCCTTCAACGCCCTGTTTCCTCTCTCGGGTTTCCTCCCTCCCCAGCCGAGGAGGGGGAAAGAGGAAAGGGGGAGTGTGGTGGGGCGGGTGATAATGGGGAGGTATCAGGGCATATAATAGAGCAGGGGGTGGGCGAAGAGAGCGCCAGTGCGTAGCGACTGTTCTGGGAGAGGAGGTGCTCGGAGGAAAGGGCGGGAGCTGCTGATGTAATGGGGAGAAGTGATTAATCCTTCGGTTCGCCGTTTCTGCCTTCCCCCTCACCCCAACCTTCACCCGGTTTTTTAAGCGGAAAAAAAGTGGAGCAAGGGAGCCGATCTTTGGTAACTCGGTTTTCTGTGGAAGGTGGGTTCAAAATCTGAGCTGTAGGGAGCGCTAGAGATTCTGTGCCCTTTAGCCAAGCTGAGGGTATTTGCAAACCTTGGAGATCTACTTTACCGAGCTTTAAATTTGGTAACCGAAGTTTGTATTCGGTGCCTAATCGTTGTCTAGGAGGGGTCATCTAAACCTTGAAAAGGTTTTGATCTTTGGTCAGTTTTATTTGCTCTTTGAAAATATGTGAGAGAAGTAAATGCTGAGGTCGTGATTATGTGATTTACAGTTTTTCTTTTTTTAGGTCCCACTACTCAAAGGAAAAACCTCCCAAGATAAATTATCTTTCGTATCTGTAGCTGGTCTTCTTAACATAATCTCTCCCCAAGGAAAAGGCAATTTTCCCCCAGCTGCTGTTATGATGACTGAAAATGTACTATTTCTCAATTCTCCTCTCATTTTTGTTTACCTTTTTTTGGATGTGATAAAATTGGCAGTTTACTTGGTTCTCTGGTTTTCATACCTCTTGGGTGATTTCTCTCATTTAAGTTTGATCAAATACTGTCTGGGTTTGAGATAAGCAACTACAAAAAAGGAAGTTTGAGTGTGTATTTTGGGAGGAAGGAGAGGCAAGCCTGTATTGTGTAGTGTGTTCTAGACCTAGGCTTGACTCTGGGCAAATTATTTTACCTTTCTAGACATCAGGCCCGCCCCCCGCCCCCCCTTCATATCTTTTAAATAAGAACTTACTTCAGACTACATTACCTTGTTTTCAGTTTTTTTAGGTTTTGTGATTTTTGAGATGATCTCTCTTTGGTCTAGATTAGAAAATGGAGAAACTTAGATCGATGTTTCCTTCTCAAGAAAATATCTGAGGCCGGTGCGGTGGCTCAGGCCTGTAATCCTAGCACTCTGGGAGGCCAAGGCAGGTGGATTGCCTGAGCTCACAGGTTCCAGACCAGTCTGAGCAAGACCCGGTCTCTAAAAATAGCCAGGCATTGTGACGGTGGCAAGAGAATCACTTGAGCCCAAGTGTTTGAGGTTGCTGTGAGCTGTGATGCCATGGCACTCTGCCAAGGTTGACAAAGTGAGACCCTGTCTCAAAAAAAAAAAATCTGAGGAGGGCAGCTGTTACGAAACAATTGGAAAAGTTTAAATTTTTATGGTTAGCTGGGTGTAAGTGGTTAAAATTTTAGATTTGGTTCAAATGAACATACATGATACTAAACATTTTAAGTGTTTATAATTCATTTAACAGGTATTTATCGGTTCCTTGCTGGGATGTCCAACCTGTGGCCCTGGGGCTTTCTGCAGATTATTTGAGGGCTATTTTTCTTATCTGTGGTATCAGATATCAGGAAAAGTATGCATGGGTCTTTTTTTTTGGACTTTTTTTTTGCTTATCATGTTTCCTTAGTATTTTTGTATTCAGTATGTGGCCAAGACAACTCTTACTCTTCCAATGTGTGGCAGAAAAAAGGTTGGACACTCTGAAAGGTTTTATGGGAAATAACCAATAAAATAAAAGGCAAAATCTTGGCCATAAAAAGTTTATATTTTGGTGTGGCAGAATTTAAGATTCACTTACATTAATTCAGATATACAAAGAAAATATAGCTTGTTTATTTTCTGTAATTTTAACCTTAAGTCCTCACATCACCTCAATGTTTTAAAACACAAATGCTATCTTTCAGATTTAATTCCTCCCATTTCAAGATATGAAGGGAGGTAGAGGGATGTTGTATCTGGTGTAAGGGGTATCTTTCTATACCCTAGATTTCTAAATTTATTACAACAGTTCTCTGGTATATGGCAGTGAAATGCCATGTTCTAACAAAATCAGTGTATTATGACAAGTTTTCTGATAGAAGTATAGCAGCATGAGAAAGGGAACACCTTTTTTTGTTTGTTTTTGGGTTTTTTTGAGACAGTCTCATTTTGCCACCCTCGGTAGAGTGTTATGGCATCACAGCTCACAGCAACTTCAAACTCTTGGGCTTAAGCAATTCTCTTGCCTCAGCCTCCCAAGTAACTGGGACTATAGGCACCCGCCACAGCACACCACTGTTTTTGTTGTTGTTGCTGCAGTTGTCATTGTTGTTTTAGCTGGCCCAGGCTGGGTTTGAATCTGCCAGCCACCGTGTATGTGACTGGTGCCCTACCCACTGAGCTATGGGCGCCACCCAGCACACCTTTTTCTAGTCCACACAGTGACTAGTGGTTGGTTGCAGCCTTAAGGGATGAGGAGGCTCACATGGCATCAGAGAAGGGTATCTAAGCCACAAATGTCAGTCTTTGTTTTGTCCTCTGGTATGGAGTGACTAATATGGTCTTATAGCAGGACTGCTAGCCTCAGAGATAAAACTGGTCATTTAGGCCCTTTTGAGGTGTCATGCTGATTTCCTTTTGCTAAAATCTATACCTGATCCATTTGTTCCACACACTGCAGCCTCTTTTTGTACTGACCCCAAGTCTTCACAGGTCCATTGATCCTTATCATACCACTCATTCTTCTCACTGAAACTCATGGGCAACTCTGGATTACCTGAATTCCACACATAGGCCTTGAAGAGCCAGGAGCCTAGCTTTGGGCTTGTTTATTGAACCTCTTCCCTCTACCAGTGTTAACATTCTTCTCCCCATATCATGTTGAACATACTGTCAAGCTAAAGGTGGAGCTCCTAGAGGTCTTGGCCTTTAACAGACATGTCCCAACAGACATGTCCCATGTCCAGGGAAGACATGTCCCAACTTCCTCAGATTTCTCTATATGTTTGTGTGTGAATATATCGAATTAATATCTTCAATTCTAGTTTCCACCCTGAGAGGTAATGGAAAGTAAGAATGCTGGGAAATGCTGGGTAATGGAAAGTAAGAATACCTCTTCCTAGTCCCTTTTTCTTCCTCCTATTATCTCCCAGGGGGTTACTACGCACAAGGAATGGAATGTTCTCCTTCCTGTATGTCAAGAACTTTCCTTATGTTACTATATCCTCTTCATTCTTGAGATGGCATTCCTACTCTGCACCCTATCTTGGAGCCATGACAGGTGATGAAGTACAAGAGAAAAACTAGTTTAACAATAATGGAACAATCTGTTAAGAGACATGTAAATATATTATCCTATCCTCTTCTACTGGTTTTTACATATTTTTAGTTTATTTCAAGGGGCTAACTATTAAAGTCTTTGCACAAAAGTGTTCAAAACCATCTTAAAATTATAGAATTTGGTGGTTGTTAGGATGAGCCTTGGAGATTATTTAATCTCAGTTCTGTATTCAGCAGACAAGGAAACTAAAGTCTAAAGAGGCAAGATGATAAAACCAAATCCCCAAACCACTTAGTAGCAAAGCTATTAATACTACCTGCCAATCCAGTACCATTTCAATCACAGGTGTTATAGATTCTTGATTCTTCTGGTGAAAACCCAAAATATTACAGAGGATTTTATCTATCAGCAAGTCTACCTATGTTAGCAAATAATTCTGTCAGCTGTTGTAGAAGTTATATATGACAGAAAACAGGATAAAATGTAAAGTGATCTTAATTTGGGGTAGGAGTCTCCCAGAATTATTTCAGTAACACTTAGCATAATTTCAGAGGACGGAATTCCCTCAGGGTTTGCTCTCTCTTTAAGAACATTTGTGTTTGTTTTTCTCAACTAATTACTGGTGCTTAACAGGTTAGTGTACTTAAAATTATTTGTTTATAAAACCTATCACAATAGTAGTATGGAAAAAATAAGCTCTTTAATCTTTTTAATACCTGGCAGGTGATATTTACTATGATTTTTAAATTATAATTTTTATCATTTCAAAGTTTCAGCTTCCCTTTCCTCTGTCATTTTGTCATCTAGTCCCAAGCCATCAGCACACAG
This sequence comes from Loris lydekkerianus, assembly GCA_963574355.1. NCBI lineage: Eukaryota > Metazoa > Chordata > Mammalia > Primates > Lorisidae > Loris > Loris lydekkerianus. The sequence goes on from CAUYPK010050498.1 coordinate 22,899, forward strand.
TCAGTTACATAAGACACCTCAAAGCTGCTCACTCTTTTTATGTCACTTAAGAAATTAGTTTGATCCGAATATGGTTTCCCTGCAGGAATAACCAGCCTGTTTAAAATATCCTTTTTAGAGTATGAATGACTTATCTCACTAAGCTTCAGAAATTCATTCTTTAGTACATGCTCAGATAATATTTTATCAGGTAATGAAAATTAACTTGGAACTAAAGGTTTAAATTTAATGTATGTGTGGGAAAACCTGGTAAGCACACAATCCAGTGATACTCAAAAGTTATCTTTACAGAATTACAGAATCTAACTTTAATATCCTTCCCTGTGGGATAATAGGCAGAGCACTATTAAAAGAAATTAATTATGTTCATGTTTTGGGATAGGCTGTGTTCAACAGTTGTAAATCTTTATTTTTGCTTTTTAAAAGAAGACCCCAATTACTAAGTGTTGAAAGAAGAGTAGGCCAAAACAATAATTATAAGTGTTTTATAGTATGAATGGACTGGTAAATGACAGGAGTTTGGGCAGATGTGAAAGTAGAAAACCAAAAGGGAGCTTTGCCATTTACTAACTGTTTGACGTTGAACAAATTCCTTAACTTCTCTGTGCTTGTTTCTGCATCTGTAAAAGGGATGTGGTAATAGTCCTTGTTTTGTGGAATTGTCATGAGGATTAGGTAATGCCTATAAAATTCTTAGAATAGTGCTTAAAGCATAGTAGGGGCTGAGTAAACTGTTAACCGTGATTGTTATTGATGTTGCTGGAGGTGATGGTGCTATTTTAGGCTTTACTTCATGAATTTCAAGATTACATGGACATTGTATGTAGGGAAGCAAGTATATTCTTGTTATAAGGAAATATGCCTAAAAAATAAATGGCTTTAGAAAAATATTGTTTAAAAGATACAGGAAAGACAACACCATAGGAAAGAGGCAGAACAATAATAGGTAGAGATCAGACATTGGTTGAAACTGAAGGGAGACTTCCTGTGTAGGATTTCTTCATTCCAGCAATATTGGAATTGAGGGTCTGTGGTAAATGAATATAACCTGATATATTTTCACTATTGGAACCTCTCAAGAGTCTACAGAGTAGGTCGGGAAACAAATGCATAGGCCAAGAAAAGAAAAGGAAAAGAAAGAAAAAAAGACAGCAGTTGAAGGTTTATCTATGTTAGAGGAAAAATTATGTCCTCTTAAGTAGCACGTTAAACTTTAAAAACTCATCCATGTCTCCTTGAAATTAGTAGTGAATGATAGAAAGAAATGGAGTAGAAGTCAGGAATAGAGAAAGAAATGCCATGAAGTAATACACAAAGTAGTACAAGGTAACTCAGGGGCTGGAGAATCTGAAGGCTAAAGAAATTGGAGTTTTAGAGGAAGAGCATATGTCAGAGGACATGTTAAACTTTCACTATAGTCCTGAGATTATGGCCTTTGGAAGGATCAATAGCAGCTTCAGTTTCAGGAATCTGTTGAGGGTGATTATCCAGCTAAGGTACATTTTAGGAAAGAAGATCTTGGAATCTCTCTCTCTCTGTTCTAGAGCAGCAGCAACAGCTGTGTCATAGAGTTTAAAAGTCTTGGCACCTAATGGGGATGAACAAATACCTAGGGGTGAGGGGGGGAACAGCTGCAAGTCCATAAGCATAGATTGCAGGGTCTCTTATCATGCATGTGTGGTGCCATGTTCACACATGGAAAAGAAAAAGCTATGTTACTCGATAGAAATTAGGCTCAATTCAACCTTGGACTTCCTAGCCAGAAATAGAAGTATTCAAAATATGTGAAGAATACCAAGAAAAAAGAAGTAGACTTAGGTATGTTCTAGGCATTGGAGATGCTACCACTGAAAACCTCCTTGTGTCTTTGTAACTAACCGGGCCCTATTCCCATTCTTGAATTATTCTCTGGCAAAGGGTAAGGAGATTACTCTTAGACCAATCAGACTTGCTTTTGCAGCTCCACATGGGGTAAGATGGATGGGAGGATTTAGGTCTCTAGAAAAAAATAGAGGTTTTAGGGGCAAGGATGATGATACATGTCCTGTAGACAAATAGACAAGTCAACTATGTCTTGTTCAAAAGCATAGTGTCACAGCCTGTTGAAAAGAAGCTTATCCTAACTGATTTAAATTCACATGTAGTAATTGGAAAACTGACATGTTCTAATAATTATCCTGGCAAGACAGAAAGCAAGAAGATACCTTCTTTTCATTTTTTGTTTTCTCTGCATTATGCCCTTTCCCCAAGAGAACACTAAATCTGCTGCAATCTGTGATAGACAACAGCAGCAAGAGCAACAAGGGCCTATACACTGCGTTCTGGAACATCATTTTGTTTGTTTGATGCTGTTACTACAGCAGTCACATTTGCTTCTATATTTTTGGAACATGAATGATTCCGGTGAATTACTTAAATTTTGAAGGCACTGAAGGTGCTATACCATTGAAATGGAAGAAGATGCAATGGCTGCTGAAGGACCCCAAATCCCCATGCATTGGAGGGAAAGCGCTAAGAGGGACTGAAAGATTGGGAAACTAGAGAGCAGAGTATCTTGGGCTTTAAGGTCCTCAGTTTACAATAGGAAGAGGAATTTGTTTGGGACCTGAATTTCCCTACATATTTATTGGGAAGAGCCTTATATTGTTCAATGATTTTCAGCCAGTCTTTGTTGTTTTATTGGGACTTTAAAAAGTAACCTTCTCTATTGACCAATTTTGGACAATATGACTAGGCATAATTTTGGATGGAAAATAGACTAGGGAGTGAATATTTGGCATAGGGTGAAGTTATAGTGAGGAGCAATGTAATAACTGAGGGAACTGCTAATCTCTCCTAATGGAACAAAGGTTTGATTATTAGGCTCAACTTAGAGTTTATAATGGGGCTTGGGGGGTGGGGGATGAGGGGTGGGAGTTGTTCAGCTTGTCTCCCTGCATTTCTGCTAGAACGCATGAAGGAAGAAACTTCTACCCAAGCTTCTGCCCTTTTATGTACTCTGTCATTATGTCCTCCACATGGAATAATAGTCTGGTCAGAGAATAGCAGGCTGTCCTGTACATTTTTTCCTCCAGGTAATAAGCAAATCAAGAGGCTAGGGGTGGGGCACATAGGAGGTGAGTGAGCTACCTCTGATGAGAAGGCCTCATCCTTCCTCTCCTCTCTGTTCCCAACTCCATGAGTCTGGCAAGCCGACCTCATCCTGGCACCTGGTCAGGTAGGTGGACTTGTGCTCAGCTATTGATGCCTCTCTATGCCAAAGCCTTGTTCTTATTCTCTCTCTTACCGGTCTCTCTTCTGGCATGCTTAAGGGAGGCAGAGGAGTCCCATGATTTAGAGGAGTTGGAAAAGTAAAAGGTCTTAGGCTTCTTGGCGTCTACCTAGCCATGACCCAGGCTTCACTCTTAAGTTTGGCCATTTGCCTGCTTACTGATAACATGGTCCTAGGGTTCTCATTCGGATATAGATACAAATGTGTAGGCCAGGCACAGTGGCTCATGCCTGTAATCCTAGCACTCAGGGAAGCCAAGGCAGTTGGATCAGTTTGGAATTTTACCCCAAATTCCTGACACTGTTTCTGAAGATGTCTGATTATTTTCTAAATTTTAAAGTCAGAACATGTCTTATAGGAGGATGTCTAGCTCAGAAATTCCCAAAAGAAAAATGAAGAACGAATAAGTACTTTGGAGAAGTTAGAAATGTTTTATGATGTAAAAACTAGGGGGAGAGGGGAAGAATTTGTAAATATACTTTGGGCAACACCTTTTATTTTTTATTTATTTTTTGTCGCCCTCAGTAGAGTGCTATAGCGTCATAGCTCAAACTCTTGGGCTCAAGAGATTCTCTTGCTTCAGCCTCCCGAGTAGCTGGGACTACAGGCACCCATCACAACGCCCGGCTATTTTTAGAGATGGGGTTTTGCTTATGCCAGGCTGGTATTGAACCCATGAGCTCAGGCGATCAACTGCCTTCGTCTCCCAGAGAGCTGGGATTACAGGCATGAGCTACTATGCTCAGCCCCTGAGCAAGACCTTTTGACTATAATTTACCACTCACTTGATGAGTAACTATTGCTATTCTAGTGATAAGTGATGGAAAAAATGTGAAATGAAAGACAATTCCAAGTAAGTGGAAATATTGTCATATCCAATGTTCATAATACTTTATTTTGACCATAAAGAGCTATACATTTTATATTAATAGAAAATGAATTTCTCTCTGCCTTCAGCTATTTAAAGAATATTGGCTTGAAGGGGTGCCAGATCACTCCTTTTCCCAGGATTCCCTCATGACTTCGAGCCAGTCCATTCTCAACCTCTCTTTTACCCTATCTAGTATTGTTCAATTGGTGCTACCTCCTGCGCAGAGTGGTACAGTCTTGTCATCCACGGCTCCTGAAAAGATGGGCTACTACAAGGGTGAAGAGGAAAACAAGGATAAAAACTGAAAAGAAGAGAAAAAATTGTTTTCTATGTTTTGTTTAAAAAAGAACAAAAAACCCTATATTCCCAAATACTGTTCACACATAAGGACAGTGAGTCCCCACTGCTGCTGTAGAGCAAGAAGGATTATAAGCATCATACGCATGTTAGCCATGCCAAATGACATGGCCTCACAGGGCTTCTGCATGTGTCTCATATATATTCAGTGCACAGAGAGTGAATTATTAAGATCAGCATGTAGATTTATATATAAAATAATTTCTGGGAAAATGTTAGTAGTATTGTTCAGTACTTAGCTGGAGAAGAGGCCTTGATATGGAGTCCCAGGTTAAGGGATGTGAAAACATCAAGAAGTCTTACCCACTCTATTCTCAGAACTTCCTTTCCTCCATTTCAGGATAGCCTTTGACACTGTAGAATTTATAATTACGGAAATTGAAAATTAAGGAACTTATCTTTTTTGTATTAATAAAACCCTTTAAGCTACTACTTACCCAGGATCACAAATGAAAGGAGTCAGACTTTTGAAAACAAACAGATGAACAGATTAAACACCTTCTAGAGTTCTAATAGCCTTAGTTAAAAACCCTTGGTTGAAAAGTAAACAATTAAGAGATACTCATCAAAGGTAGATAGCTTTTAGCCCAGAAGCTTATGATTTTTGCGGGGGTGGGGGGATGGGAGGGCGTGGGGAGGAGGTGTGCCAGGTGGGAGGGGTGCTGCTTGGCATCCCATCTTTCCTAACAAGAAAGAAACAGAGCTTTCCAGTCATTACAGACTTCATTTAAAGGGCCAGGCCCCACATAGGATGTGTCTCTCTCTTGATACAGATTAACTTCATCATGTGACTTATATTAATGAATGCTTGACTTAAAATTGAAGGCATTTTTGTTTTAAAATATAGTTTGTTTTTGTTTGAGACAGAGTTTCACTTTGTCACCCTTGGTAGAGTGCTCTGGTGTCATAGCTCACAGCAACCTCAAACTCTTGGGCTCAAGCAATTCTCTTGCCTCAGCCTCCCAAGTAGCTAGGACTACAGGTGCCTGCCACAACCCCTGGTTGTTTTTAGAGATGGGGTCTTGCTCTTGCTCAGGCTCAGGCAATTCACCCACCTTGGCCTCTCAGACTTGCTAGGATTACAGGCGTGAGCCACCACACCTGGCGAAAAATATAGTTTGTTATTAGTGTTCAGGTCAGTATCCTTTGGAGAAGAAAGTGGGCAGGGCAAGGATTATTGACCTACAAACCAGAGTAGGTTGAACAAGGACAACCAGGTATTCTTAAAACCTCCATTGACGAGGCCCCTTTCAAACCATACTTACATTGTGAACCCAGATGGTTTCCTCTGTTCCCCCGGCACTGGCCTCTAATGTCCTACCTTTGATAACTTGGATTCTGGTTATATTTTGTTTCTTACCTTGTTTCCTATTTGTTGTATCTCCTGCCAATATCCTAATCTCTGTGTGTGGACTCTGAGCTGGTAATTGGATCAATATTTCTTGTTACCTTGTTTGATAATTTTGTTTGGCACTATAATGAAGTAGAAAAATATAGGATTTACCATCAGGCAGACTTGTATTTAAATAAGACTATACTACAAACTGGTATAAAGCACCTCTCTGAGGAAGTTTCCTTTTTAGCAAAATGAAACTATTAATACGTACATAAAAATATGACTATGATTGGAAATAGTGGTCATGGTTCCATAACATTGTGAATGTACTTTATGTCACAGAATTATACATTTAAGAATGATTAAAATGGGGAAAAAAAATTTTTTTTTGAAACAAAGTCTTACTGTGTCACCCTCGATAGAGTGCCATGACGTCACAGCTCATAGCAACCTCAAATTCTTGGGTGTAAGCGATTCTCTTGCCTCAGCCTCCCTAGTAGCTGAGACTGCAGGAACCCGCCACAACACCCAGCTATTTTTGGTTGTAGTTGTCATTGTTTGGCAGGCCCTGGCTGGATTCCAACCTGCCAGCTCTGGCGTATGGGCCGATGCCCTAGCTGCTGAGCTACAGGCACCAAGCCTAAAATGGGAAATTTTATATTATATGTATTTCCCCACAATTTTAAAGAATATGGTTGAAAGAATTAGTCTTTGTAGAATACACATTACAGTGCATGGCACGTAGTAGGCTCTCAACAAATACTAACTATATACCATAGAATAATATCACAAGTAACAAAAAAGTACAACTTAAACTGAATTAAACAATAAGGGAATGTACTGGTTCCTGAAAATGAAAAGTCAAGAGGTAGGACAGAATTTTAGATTAGTTTATGTCACTAAGAATTCTGATTCTTTAAGTCTTCAGTCACTACAGACTGTCACTAAGGACTCAGCCATATCACCAGGTACTCAGTTTCTTTCCATCTTTCCACTCTGTCTTCTGCAATGTCAACTTTATCCCAGGTACTCAGTTTCTTTCCATCTTTCCACTCTGTCTTCTGCAATGTCAATTTTATCCTAAAGCTTGGAACAGCTCCATAGAAGTACGTGTTCCCTTGTTCGCATCTGGAGAGAATGAGTTGTTCTTGACGTTAACTTGCTTAAACCATATGCCTGCCCTGGAACCAAAAGCTGTGCATAGGAAGATGGAATATGATGGTTGGTTTTAACAAGCGGGGGAATGGGTCAGCTTCTCTGGAAGCACATGGGCTACATGGGGAAGGATAGATTCCCCAAATGAAAAAGTACCGTGGAGGAGAGAAGGCAGTATTAAGAAGGTTATTGAGGAGCAAGCTAACAAATATCCACTATAGTAGCTATTATTATCATTGGCTTTCTTGGCCCTCAGCTCTTGACTCTTGCCTATTTCTTTGGAAAGAATTTTTTTTTTTCCAAAAAACCCCCAAACTAAGAAGGTTCTTATTTTGAATAAGTATATTCTTTCTAGCAAAGAAAGACCACTAAATGTAAAACTAAGTTTAATTTAACTGGATGTTAGGCATCTGGAGCACCAGCAAACAAGCAGCAAAATGCACTGAATGAAGAAGTCTAACAGGAATGCATGTCAAGGATGGAAGGATGGAGGGTGCTAGAAAGACAGTGAGTGATCTGCCAAAATGCCAAACCTGGCCAGGCACTGTGCCTTACATCTGTAATCCCAGCACCCTGGGAGGCCTAGGTGGGTGGATCATCTAAGCTCAGGATTTCAAGACCACCCTGAGCAAGAGCTAAAAATAGCCAGGCGTTGTGGCAGATACCTGTAATCCCAGCTACAGGTCAGGTTAGTTACTGGCCTGTTCTTTATTAGAGCCAGGTTAGCAACCATGACATGGGTTAGGACAAAGGGACCAATTAAAGAGAAGCAGGGGCATTCACCAAAACAGGTTGGCAGAGGGGAGATCTGATTAAAACCTGATTTTGAGCACTCTTCACCACTTTGCAGCTTCTACCTGCCTTTTGCACTAGCCTCAAACTAATGACTTCCCAAATTTCTGCCCATTTTATTCTATCCCTCCTGCCAAGAAGGCTTGTCCACCCTCCTTTGCTGCATTCCGTCTGGCTAATTCTGATTCATTTCAGGGGTCCTCAAACTTTTTAAACAGGGGGCCAGTTCACTGTCCCTCATACTGTTGAAGGGCCAGACTATAGTTTAAAAAAAAAACAAACAAAAAAAACCCATGAACAAATTTCTATGCACACTGCACATATCTTATTTTGAAGTAAAAAAACAAAACGGAACAAATACAATCACACCACCTCATGTGGTTCGTGGGCTGTAGTTTGAGGACCCGGTCTTCCCTTTGCAAGAAGACATTTCTGTACAATACTATTGACCCACCTCTGACTTTCCCCCACCCCCCACATTAAAGCTTCTGAAGAACAGGGACTTTACCTTAGTCATCTTTGGTTTCATGAGGCCCACCACAGTCCCTGGCACATAATAGGAGCTCAAAGAAAAAAAGAGGCAATTCCTTTGGTTACTATCTAATATTGTCTCACACCTGTAATCCTAACACACTGGGAGGCAAGGCAGGTGGATTGCTTGAGTTTAGGAGTTCAAGACCAGCCTAAGAAAGAGCAAGACCCCCTCTCTAAAAATAGCAGGGTGTTGTGGCAGGTACCTTTAGTACCAGCTATATAAGAGCTTGAGGCAAGAGGATTGCTTGAGCCCAAGAGTTTGAGGTCACTATGATGCCATGATGTCTGCCCAGGGTGACAAAGTGAGACTCCATCTCAAAAAATAAGAAAAGAAACAGAATGATACATAAAAACCAAAGTGTTTCTCAACCTGAGGACAGTCTGTCTTCTCTACCTATAAGAGTTGGGATTAAGGAATACAGAGACACATTGAAGATGTTTTGTAGCAGTTTGTATCCTTTCCGAAGTGAACAAAATAGCCAAAAAGATCCAGAGTGTCTCTTTTCCTTTTCTGTTCTCCATCTGCAAACACTGTTCCTATTCCCAAACTATTAAAAAAGATTTATTTTACCTGTTTAGTCAGATAGTGCTTGCTCACAACTTTTATGTTGTTTATTCCAGTTAAAGAATAAGGATACAATTATTACATGAAAGTGACTATCATACTAGTTCAGAGTTACAAACACTAGTTATAGGCATTTACAGGGTGAAGCAAGCCACCTAAACTAAATACCAGGTGCTCAGTAAACTTACTGTAATACTTCATTCCTGTTTACAAAAAGCTCATATGACCTTTATGTAGAGAATTTGTTTTTCCTGTTTAATTTATTTTTCCATTCTGAAACAGATTTGTCTATTATAGGAAAGGAGCCAATTATTGGGCAAACACAGTAACACCCAATGACCATACCCTCTGGTATTTAGTCTCAAAACATTTTGCATTTCTTAATACATAGAGTTTTAAAAAAACTTTTTTTTTTTTTTTTTTTTTTGAGACATAGTCTCACTTTGTCACCCTTGGTAGAGTGCCCTGGTGTCATAGCTCACAGCAACCTCAAACTCTTGGGCTCAAGCGATTCTCTTGCCTTAGCCTCCTGAATAGCTGGGACTAAAGGCACCCACCACAATGCCCGGCTGTTTTTAGAGGCTGGAGGTCTTGCTTTGGCTCAGGCTGGTCTCCAACCTGGGAGTTCAGGCAATCCATCTGCCTCAGTATCCCAGAGTGCTGGGATTACAGGTGTGAGCCACCGCGCCTGGCCTAGAATTAAAAATACTTTAATATTATACTCAAATGGGATTAAATATATCTTAAAATGTTCAAGGAGGTAGAACACTCAGCCTTGTTTCTGAAGCAGGCTAACTGAAAAGTCTTGTGCTTTGCTTAATAGTTAGGTTTTAACAACAAGCCAGGCGAAGAGGTTTCAGAAGTAAGGCCCCACCCTAATAACTTTCTTGTAGGTTTCTAGTTGTTTGGGATTATTTGGAGTCAAAGCCAGATATAGGCCAGTTTCCTGATGTAATTAATGTCTCTTTTTTGTCCCATCCCTGCATGGCTATGGCTGTCTTCAAGCCCCTTTTCCCACACTTAGTGTTCTTCTTGCTGTGTCCTCAGGCTTGAATGCTGTGCCCTTATGACCAGAGCTGAGGACAATCCTGATGTTCTTTCATAATGACCCACATGACATTCTTTCTCTGACTCTTATTATTCCCTAAAGTTTCCCTTAAAAATAACAATTTTCATAATTCTAAAGCACACTTTTAGTGTTTTCTCAAAAGTACTTTAGTGTTTTCTCAATTCTAGGACGCATATACTATTTGCACATTTCAGTGTTTCTGAAATTAGAATTAAATTTACAGTCTTTCTCCTTTTTTTTCAATCTGTTTATTTTTTCTCTTAGAAAAAGTGGTTACTGTATTTTTGGCCAATTCCAAAATTAAAAGTATCTTGGGACTGGAAATATATTGTATCGATGTACTTTACTAGGGGCAACTAGTTTTTTCGAGAGTCAGAAAAAACGTTGCTGCACACGGATATTGAGTTATCATACAGCAGGAAAAAGGACTTTAGGGGTAGGTATACATGGATAGTTTAAGCAAAACAAATTAGCTAATTGTTAGTTGGTTGTCTGGACTAGCTGTTGTTCAGATAATTACCTTAGCCCCCTTACTTTTCTGCATTTTCTATTTGGGTATCAGATGCAAAGGAAATATGAAGCCAAATATCTCCATCATGTAGAAGATAAGGGATTTTAGGCTTTCTCTCTATGTTAATGGTGCTAAAACCTAATATTTGCATTGAACAAAAGACTGGGATTATAAAGAGAACTCTCTACAGAACATCCTTTTTACCGCCTATAGAACATCCTTGAAGTGGATGACCAGTTATCTCAAATCACCCCTAAGAACTTTCCTGAAAGGACTGTAACTTGATCTCATCTGTTCTTGCTAAAGAGATGATGGCTATTTTTGGAGAGAGGCAGAGTATCAACACAACCATGAATAGACATGTTTCCTACTGTGGGTAAAATATAAAGATCTGAGATCCATTTCTAATATCCAGTAAAATAATAAATTGTTTTTCTAAAATATTTTGGGGAAGGTAATTATTAAGTTGAATACAATTATTATTCTGGGGAGCCTCATCTGAACATTCTTATTTGTTAAAATTAAGAATAAAATGGAAATTCTGAAAATAGAAATGCTTGTCTTTAACATTGACAGTACCAGGATTAGAGTACAAGGAGACTGCATACAATAGGTCTACATTAAAAATTACAAGTCAAGCTAACAAACCATTAAATAAATATGCTTTTTTTATAAAGACAGATTCTCACTCTGTTGCCTGGTAGAGTGTTATGACATCATAACTCACAGCAACCTCAAACTTTTGGGCTCAAATGATCCTCTTGACTCAGCCTCCAAACAGCTGGAACTACAGGTGTCTGCCACAATGCCTGACTAGTTTTTCTTTTTTTAGTACAGACAGGGTCTCACTTTGCTCAGGCTGGTCTCAAACTCCTGAGCTCAAGCAATGCACCCACCTTGGCTTCTTAGGATTATAGGCATGAGTCACCATGCCTGGTCCTATTCACCTTCCTTGATGAATTATTAAATATACCTTTATTATGAAATATTTTTAAAAATATTGATAAAACAATGGTTTTTATGTGACTGAAAGCTAAACAGCAAAAATGATTTGCTCTAGTTACTAGTATGCATTTGGGTATTACTCTGATGGACTGCTTATGTTGGAAAACTAATAAAATATGTATATCATTCATAAATTATTTTGTATTCATAACAAAATATTTTAATTTTCAGCAAAAGTTACATTGTTATAATCCAGATTTTCCTATAGTATGTGTTCTATTGACAATAATAGTAAAACAGAACTTTTTCTTGAATCAGTATACTTGAAGGAGGTTGGAATATGCCCCTTAAAACTTGCTGATGTGGCATAAGGATTATTTTGAGCTGAAGGTAATTAAGAAGTAACAAACAAGGCCAGGCACAGTGGCTCACGCCTATAATCTTAACACTCTGGGACGCCAAGGCAGGTGGATTGCTTGAGCTCAAGAGTTCAAGACCAGCCTGAGCTGGAGCCAAGACCCTATCTCTAAAAAAAATAGCTGGGTGTTGTGGCCGGCCCTGTAGTCCCAGCTACTCAGGAGGCTGAAGCAAGAGAATCACTGAAGCCCAAGAGTTTGAGTTTGCTGTGAGCTATGACACTATGGCACTCTACCAAGGGTGACAAAGTGAGACTCTGTCTCAAACACACACACACACACAAATGAAGCAACTAACACACAAAGAACTCTGTCCTCCTATCTGCCTAAAACAGGATGTAAATATATCTCTTTATGTAGGTGTTCTTCCCCTCTTTTCCAATACCAGGAGGCCAAAAACCCTTATCTCTGAGGTGGATCTGCACAAACAACCTTATTAAAATAACCCTTATCTTCCATTAGTTTTTCCCACATAGTTGCCTTCTCATATTTTACTGCTTTTGGAAGTCCAAACCCTTTTTCCTTTGTTTCGTCTGTTCTATAAAATTTATTGCCCTTTGTTAAAATGTTATACAAGCCCTAGGTTCTTACCACTTCTTTGAGCTTTTACTTCTTTTCTCTGAAGGTATCTATGCATGTAAAATTGAAATATTAACATTAAATAAATATAATCTGTATTCCTTTTCAAGCAATCCTCCATCTTGGCCTCCCAGAGAGCTAGGATTACAGGCATGACCACCGCACCCAGCCAGAAAATGTTTCTTTTACTACCTCACATACCTCTTAGATTTTTGTTTAATTTTTCATTATGGAAAAACGTAGATAATAGAATATAAAGAACTCCTATGTACCCATAGTCTAGCCTCAATAATTATTAACTCTTGGTCAATCTTGTTTCACTTATATTCCCCAACTCTCTCTACCCAATTATTTTGAAGTTAATTATAGATATCATATAATTTTATCTATGAATATATTAATATGCCTCTCTAGAAAAGAAAAACTCTAAAAGATTTACCTTAATAGGCCAGATGCAGTGGCTCACGCCTATACTCCTAGCACTCTGGGAGGCCTACATGGATGGATTACTTGAGCTCAGAAGTTAGAGACCAGCCTGAGCAAGAGTGAGACTCCATCTCTGCTAAAAATAGAAAAACTAGCTGGGTGTGGTGGTGCATGCCTATAGCCCCAGCTACTTGGGAGGTTGAGGCCAGAGAATCACTTGAGCCCAAGAGTTTGAGGTTGCTGTAAGCTATGGTGATGCCATGATACTCTACCCAGAGTGACAGAGTGAGACTCTGTCTGAAAAAGTAATTTTTTTTACCTCAATAATATTTTCACATTAAAAATAATTCTTCAGGCTGGGCATGGTGGATCATGCCTATAATCCTATTGCTCTGGGAGGCTGAGGAGGGAGGATTGCTTGAGCTCAGGAGTTTGAGACAAGCCTGAGGCAGTAGCAAGACCTCATCTCTACTGAAAATAGAAAAACTAGCTGAATGATGTACTATAATCCCAGCTACTTGGGAAGCTGAGACAGGAGGATCTCTTGAACCAAGAGTTTGAGATTGCCATGAGCTGGACTGATACCACAGTACTCTATCCAGGACAACAGAGTGAGACTCTGTTTCCAATAAAAGGAAAAAAAAATCCTCAGTATTAGATGTTTTTAAAATTAATTTCAATGGAGTTGGAAACATTTTATTCTCCTGAGGCAGTGGAAACTGGCATTGTCAATCAATACTTATAGCTGGAAATGAGCCATGAATTTTATATATCATATTCAGACATTTTTTAATTTTAATTTTTTTTCACATTGTCATACTTGGAGTGCTATGGCATCATAGCTCACAGCAACTTCAAACTCTTGGGCTCAAGTGATTCTTTTGCCTCAGCATCCCAAGTAATAGAGATGGGGTCTTGCTGTGTTTCATGCTGGTCTGGAACTCCTTAGCTCAAGCAATCCACCTGCCTTGGCCTCCTAGAGGGCTAAGATTACAGGCATGAGCCCCAGAACTCGGCCTTTAATTTTCTTTTTATTATTTATTTATTTATTTTCCTGAGTAGCTGGGAATATAGGCACCCATCACATCCCCAGCTAATTTTTCTATTTTTAGTAGAGATGAGGTCTTATTCTTTCTCAGGCTGGTCTTGAACTCCTGAGCTGAAGGGATCCTCCTGCCTTGGCCTCCCAGAGTGCTAAGATTATAGGTGTGAACCCTTGCACCCAGCCCACATTCAGACATTTTCCTGGAGTTGCAATAATGATAATTCTCAGAAAATATCATACATTTTTAATTTGGGTGTATGAATTTTATTATTTAAATTATGATTTTTTTGCCAGCCCTTAAAGCAATGTATTTATCAAATTCTTCTTTCAATTTTTTTCAATGCTGGGATAATATAAAGAAAAACAAAGAGAAAATAATGTGGTTCATGTTGTTGAAATCTCTCTATAAGGAGACTATTCTGCTATCTGGAATGTATAGAAAGTAACAGATTTATATGTGAACTTTTCCTTTATAATAACCTTTTGTTTCAGTGTTTCAATTTTCTTTTATCTTATTGGAATATTATTATTATTATTATTTTTTTTTTTTTGAGACAGAGTCTCACTTTGTCACCCTGGGTACAGTGCCATGACGTCACAGCTCACAGCAACCTCCAACTCTTGGGCTTAAGCTATTCTCTTGCCTTAGCCTCCCAAGTAGCTGGGACTACAGGCACCCACCACAATACCCAGCTTTTTTGTTGTTGTTGCAGTTGTCATTGCTGTTTTAGTTGGCCTGGGTCAGGTTCAATCCTGCCACCCTTGTTATATAGGGCCAGTGCTCTACCCACTGAGCCATAGGTGCCACCCCTGGAATATTATCTTTAATTTCTATACCACATTTAGTATTTTTCTATTTAGAAAAATCTTTTTATCTAAAAATTTAAAAAGCATTTAAAACTATTTAAAAAGTGAATTAGCTAAACTTAGATCAGTCTACATCTTTTGTAAGCCTTTGCTAACATTGTTAATAGCAAGCAGTAGTCCATACCCTATTGATAATTGTAGTTAGCACAAAATCAAAAGTATTTCTCACTATAAACCATGATTCCTTATTTGTCTGAGGATGCTATATTGTTTTACTTAACTATCCTAGAGCAGCTCACTATGTAGTCTAAATTAAATCTAATAGCTCTACCAGCATTTAAATGATGTCTCTATTGTTAACCAAGAGTGGCTATTAGTTCAAATTTAATATATGTTTGAACAACTTGATCCATTTTGGGCTAGATCTAGAAAATACGGCATATAATCTTTGAATCATTCTGGAAAATGCCATTACTATTGTCAGAGTTGCAGCTGTGTCTCCTAGGAACATGTTAATAGATGTTTAATAAATTTGTGGGCATGTGTGTTTGTGAGATTCAGGGGCCTCTGAAGTACAAGGCTCAGGGCAGAGATCCTCTTGCCTGTGTCTACGAGTGGCATTGCAGACCAATAATAAATGTAAGTATTAATAATACCTTATAATATGCATGTGCTACATTTTTGAAGTGCTTCCATATTTGTGATTTCTTTTGATCTTTGTAATAACCTATGGACTAGAATGAGTAATTAGAGATGAGAAACAGAGGTCTAGAGAGGTTAAGTGATTTATCTAAAATTACACATCTAATTAGTGGTAGAGCTAAGAGTAAAACGTAGGTCTTTCCATGGACAGGTTATCCTATGATATACCATCCTGCCTACTTAATATTTTGAAAACAAAGAGAGACTTGACAGTTCAACAGGTTCATTCCAACATTTTTTATTCTTTAAAAGCCTTTGTATTTTAGTAGAGAAAATAAATAATAGGACAATAAATGAAAAAAAAAAAAGGTATATGCTCTTTCATATCTTTTCAGTCCATGTGGGATCAGTATATACATACTGACCAATGTTTCAGAAAACACATTGATCTTCTTCCAATGCAAAGGTTCATTTCAGTAAGGCCTTTCAAAGGACAAGAATCATATCCTCTAACTGCCTCAGGTTACTAAGTATAACTTTAAGAAGATAAAAACTATCTTTTCAGAGCCAGGGGTTTTTGGAATGGTTACCTCTTAGTTCCAAATACTTAAAAGTTCACCTAAAAGTACAAATATATTAATATGAAAACAAATATTATCCTCCTATAATCACACAATCCACGTTTCTTGCTGGTCCCTGTATACCCTTTGCTCAGGCCTACCTCATGCCTCTATCCTCTCTACTCATAGTTCTAAGACTTCAAGTGCTTACTAAAGTTTTTTTCTTTCTTTCTTCCTTTCCTTTCCTTTCCTTTCCTTTCCTTTCCTTTCCTTTCCTTTCCTTTCCTTTCCTTTCCTTTCCTTTCTTTCCTTCCTTCCTTCCTTTCCCTTTCTCTCTCTCTCTCCTTCCTTCCTTCCTTTCCTTCTTTTCTTTCTTTCTTTCTTTTTTTCTTTCTTTCTTTTTTGGGGGGACAGGGTCTTACTATGTCACCCTCGGTAGAGTGCTGTGGTGTCACAACTTACAAACTCCTGGGCTTAAGCGATTCTCTTCCCTTAGCCTCCCAAGCAGCTGGGACTACAGGCACCTGTCACAGTGACTGGCTTTTTTCTTTGTTTTGTTTTGTTTTGAGACAAGAGTTTTACTTTGTCACCCTCGGTGGAGTGCTATGATGTCACAGCTCATGGCAACCTCAAACTCTTGGGCTTAAGCGATTCTCTTGCCTCAGTCTTCCAAGTAGCTGGGACTACAGGCACCTGCCACAACACCTGGCTATTTTTTGTTGCAGTCATCATTGTTGTTTAGCTGGCCCCAGATGGGCTCAAACCTGCCAGCCTCGGTATAAGTGGGTGGCACTGTAACCACTGTACTACAGGTGCCAAGCCCTGGCTATATTTTAGAGACAGGGTCTCACTCTTGCTCAGGCTGGTTTTGAACACCTAAACTCAAGCAATCCACTCGCCTTGGCCTCCCAAGTGCTGGGATTACAGGCATGAGCCACCACTCCTGGCCGAAAAGTCCTTTTTTTCTTTCGCTTTTTGGCATCCTTGAATTTAGAATGCATTTTGCAGGTAGTGGCATCTTAGATGAAATAGAATATAGGAAACTGTTAACAATGGTTAACTCTGGGGAGTTCTGTATTACTTGTACTTTCTACCATAAGGGTATATTACTTTTATAATGAAAACAAATTTTAAAAGAATTTTAGACAGAAAATCTCAGGTGGTTTATGAACCTTGTCTCTTAGTACTAGAGTACCAAGAATGTAATAACAGTAATTAACATTTCATAAGATTTTATATTCATAATGGATTTTATAAGCCCGTACATGTTAGCAATTGGCTTTATACTTCTGAGGTAATCTTAATAACACTTAAGTGTGAATAACCTGTGATGGAAACACTTCTTAGAGTTTCTTGGCACTCACTATATTGTATTGTAATTGTCTATTGGTCATTTTTCCCACTAGAATGAGGGCTCCCTGAAGGCAGGAAATGTGCTCACTCATTTTGTGTCTCTGAGCCTGCCTGACACAGATTCAAGCCTATCAAGTTTGTAAAATAAAGGAGTGGATGAAAGACCCGTAGGCACTCAATATTTTTTTAATATTATTTCCACTCATGTAATTTAACAGTTTGCTGCTGAGGAGGGCATTTATTCTGTGCTAGGATATGGCTTGATGGCTTTTCCTGTGTGGATGGCAAATGGCAAGATCCAAGCAGAAAAGGTTATTTTAAAAAATTGTCTCCATATTCTCCCCAAGGGCAGATATAGCTTTAACTTCCTGTTGACATATTTGTTAATTGATCTAATTAGTATGTAAGCAGGTAAAGAAACCCACTTTCCAGCTTGCTACTAAACTAAATGTCTTACCGAGACAGGTTGTGAATAGGAGAAGTTTGAAATATATTTCTCTTATTAAATCTGAAGAAAAAAATTTGCTAATGAAACTGTCTTAACTGGTCTTTAGACTATGACATCATGTTGAGGAAATCAGGAAGGGGAAAGAATGTTGTCATACCTAAAGCTCCAAGATGAAGGATTGACCATATGTTTTAATAGGAGCTAGTATATGAATAAAAATAAAAATATTTAGCAATCCATAGAATGAGAGAAAATATTTGCAAGTCATATCTCTAATAAGGGACTAATATCCAGCATATTACAAAGAATGCCTACAACTCAACTACAAAAAAAGCACATGACTAAGATGCTTAATGTTACTAATCATTAGGAAAATGCAAAGAAAAATCACAGTGAGATACCACTTTACAGTGATTCGCATGGCTATTGTAATATTAAAACAAAAACCATCTCAAAAACAGAAAATAACAAGTGTTGGCAAGAATGTGGAGAAACTAGAAATCCCACTGATGGTGGGATTGTGAAATGGTACAGCTGATGTGGAAAAATGGCATGGCATTCCCCCCAAAATTAAACATAGAATTATCATATGTTTCAGTAATTCCACTACTGGGTATACACCCCAAACAACTGAAAGCAGGAACTTGAACAGATATTTATACAATAGTATTCATAGAAACATTATTGACAATAGCCCAAAGGGAAAAACAATACAAATATTTGTTGGCAGTTGAACGAAAAAAATGATATACACATGAAAAATTTTTTTTTTTTTAAAGGGAGGAAATTCTGATATGTGCTACAACATGTAACCGTTAACTGTGAGTACCTTGTGCTAAGTGAAATACCGTATATACTCGAGTATAAGCCGAGTTTTTTCGGCACAAAATTTGTGCCGAGTTCGGGTTTTTCGGCACAAAATTTGTGCCAAAAAAACCTCGGCTTATACTCGAGTATATACGGTAAGCAGACACAAAATGATAAATACTGTATGATTCTACTTTTATAAGATACCTAGAACATAGCAATAGAAAGGAGAATAACTGTTTTTCCAGGGGCTGGGAGAAGGGAACAGGGAGTTATTGTTTAATGAGTACAGAGTTTCAGTTTAGGAAGTTGAAAAAGTCCTGGAATGGATGGTAGTGATGGTTGTGCTACAGTGTGACACTATTTAATACCACTGAACTATACCTAAAAATGGTTAACATAGTGAATTTTATGTTATATGTATTTTACTACAAGAAAAGGTAAAAGTAAAACTACTTAGTTACTTAGTACTTTACAGTTTGTAAAGCACTTTCAATTGCGTTATCTTATTACAGCAACTCTGAGAAGTATCCAGGGCCATTATTAATACCCTCATATTACAGATAAGGAAATGAAAGCTCATTTAGTTTAAGTGAATAGCTAAGCGACACAAAGCTAAAAGTGGCCGGGTCAGAATTAGGAACCAGAACCCTAGTCCCCTGCTCTTATTACTCTATACCAAACTACTTTTTACAGAAAGGTACTTGGACCCTAACAATTGATGATGACATTAAACTTCACTAGCAAATGCTCAACTTTCATTTGCCAAACAACAGGTACAGAAATCATTAACTAGGTGTACTTTTCTCCCCATCACAACAATAATATTATGAAGGGCAAAACAGAATATGAGAACTGAAACAGCCAGGAAATGCTCAATAGTCATTTGTTAATTCATTATCATAGCCTTAGTTCCTTTTTAAGGGACAATATCTTGGTGGGCTAGAATTTATATTTAGTCAAATATTCCTAAAAGTTATTTTGTAGGCTGTTAGATAATTCTTGAGAATGTTTTTACTGTGGTTAAAAAGGAGTTTTTATAGTTGCCATGTAATTTGATTCTGTATCTGATAGGATTTTTGAAAAATAGTTCTAATTTTTAAAAAATAAATGACATGAAAAATAACAAAACAAACTTTTATCAAACGACTATGTGTTTGCATTGTTAATTCAGTCTCGTAAAATCTTTCCAGTAAATTAATTACAGCTAAGAATCAGAAGGAACCAGAAAACAAAAATTGCAGAGGAGTCACAGCCAGCTGTTCTTTAAAAATGGAATGCTGATTTTTATTTTTAAGTATTCAGCAAACAGTCCTGAAGCACTTCCTTGAGAATCTTAATCATGTATTGTTGGTAGACTAAGGTTCTGTTTTGTATACTGAAGAAATACATGTTATATAATTTTAATACATTCTGGTGTTTTCGGGTCATTTTTATGACAAACTGAGAGCTGAAGTTTTGTGGTGCCTAAAATTTTGGAATTTAAAATGTAATAATTATAGAAAAAATAATTCAAATTTTTAATTGTGATTCTATTGGAGTATAGGGGTAATTTTCTACCCCCATTTAACTTATATTTTTCCTTTTCAGTATTTTTCATGTTTTCTAAATGAGCATGTCTTATATCTATAATGGAATACAATAAAATTTATTTTATATAAACTAATAACAATTAGAGGTCATTTAGGCTAGGTCATTGGGCAGATTTTTTGCTTTATTTCTTCATTAAAATTAACTGGAAGGGCTGGGCAAGGTGGCTTATGCCTGTACACCTGTACTAGGTGGCCTCCCCAGCACTCTGGGAGTCCAAGACAGGAGGACTGCTTCAGTTCAGGAGTTAGAGACCAGCCTGAGCAAGGGCAATACGGGGGTAGGGTGGGGGGTGGTGGTGAGGAAAACAATTAGTCTGTATCTGTAGTCCCAGCTTCTTTGGAGGCTGAGGCAGGAAGATCACTTGAGTCTTGAGTGTAAAGTAGCAGTGAGCTATGATGACACTACCGCACTCTAAATGGGGTAACAGAGCAAGACTGTCTCAGAAAAGGAAGGAAGGAAGGACAGAGGAAGGGAGGGAGGGAGGCAGGCTAACTGAAAGAAACCAAAAGGTAAATAATTTATTATCTTCCAGCATTCAAATAAATATATTATTAGTTTCATTTTATAGAAGAGAAGAGTAAGGACCTATAAAGGCTTGAGGTAAGATCACCCAACTAGTAAGTCACAGAACAAGTGAACACAACCTTCTGCCTTGCTGGTGGGGAGGTGGTTTATAGGGGAAGATTGGTAGTTCACTGTGCTATATAGCTTACATTGTGCCTGTTGATTCTGAGGAGGATGGGAGCTCTTTATGCTCAAACATTGGTTTAAGCTCAAACATCTTGTTTCTCTCTGGTTTGATAAGCTTGCATATAAATAAAGAAGCTCCTTTATCACAGAAATATGTTTCGTTTGCTCTGAAGCATTTTTTAAAACTTTTAAATATTTATTTATTTATTGTTGTTATTATTTTGAGACAGAATCTCATTCTGAAACCCTTTTGTTTTAGTGATTTAAGATCTTGGTTCATGGGCTGCAAGTGAATCATGACTGCAATCCCAATGAGTTTCCACACGTTTTGTAAAATTACAGTATACATCTCGTTATCCATGCACGCATTTATACAGTACCTATCACCAAGGATGTCTTGCTGCTGATACTTTTGAGGCCCTACAAGTCATCTTCCATCCTGTTTCAGTTAAGGACTTCATTTGTCCTCTCACTTCTTTGTTTAATTATTGCTAAATCCTACAGTTGTAGTCTGTCTTCCTTAAAGTTGTCTTCTAATTCTCTATAGTTGATTCATCAGATCGATAAAGACATCTACCATTTATTGAGTGCATATCATGTACCAGTCACTTTATACCTAATCTTTCTTTCCTTCCTTCCTTCCTTCCTTCCTTCTTTCTTTTCTTTCTCTTCTTTTTTTTTTTTTTTTTTTTGAGACAGAGTCTCAAGCTGTCACCCTAGGTAGAGTGCTGTGCCTTCATAGCTCACAGCAAACTCAAACTCTTGGACTCAAGTGATTCTCTTGCCTCAGCCTCCCAAGTACCTGAGACTACAGACGTCTGCCACAATGCCTGGCTACTTTTTAGTTGCAGTTGTCGTTGTTTGGCAGGCCCAGGCTGGATTCAAACCCTCCAGCTCCAGTGTATGTGGCTGGCGTCCTAGCCACTGAGCTACAAGTGCCGAGCTCTTCCTTCCTTCCTTCATTCATTCCTTCATTCCTTTTTCTTTCTTTTTTTCTTCCCTTCCTTCCTCCCTTCTTTCCACCTTCCTCACTTCCTTTCTTTTTTCTTTTTTTGATAGTCTCACTCTGTCACCCTGGGTAGAGTGCTGTGGTATCATAGCTCATAGCAACCTCACACTCCTGAGCTCAAGTGATCTTGCTTCAGCTTCCCAAGTAGCTGGAATTGCAGGTGCCTGTCACAATGCCAGCTAGATTTAGAGAGAGGGTCTTGCTCTTGCTCAGGCTGGTCTCAAAATTCCTGAGCTCAAGCAATTCACCTGCCTTGGCCTCCCAGAGTGCTAGGATTACAGGTGTGAGCCAATGAACCCAGCCTATACCTAATATTTCTAATCCATGACATGAACTCTGACTAATTCTGAAACTTCATTTTTCACTGCTCTCTAATTTATCTTATAGGTATTTGATCTCAAAAGTTGGCAAACTGTAGCCCTTAGGCAAAATCTGATCTGTTATCTGATTTTGTGTGGCCTGCAAGCTAAGAATGCTTTTTAAATTTTTTAAATGGTTGAAAAAAATTAAAAGATGATATGTGAAATATATATTAAACTCAACATCCTGTGCACGTAAATAAATTTTTATTTGAACACAACTGCTCTCATTTATTTAGGTGTTGTGGTAATTAATTTTAACCCTATTTCTGGGTGCATCTGTGAGGGTTTGCGTCTTTCCAGAAGACATTAGTATTTGAATCAGTAGACTGAATGAGAAAGGTGCCCTCACCCACGTGAGTGGGCCTCATCCGATCTATTGAGGGCCTGAATAAAACAAAAAGGCCAGAAGGGGCAAATTTGGTCTCTGCTTGAACTATAACATCTATTTTCTTCTACCTAACATCCATCAGGTACTTCTCGTTCTTCAGCATTTGGACTTGGAGGGAGACTTACACCACTGGCTTCCAGGTTCTCAGTTCTTTGGGTTTGCACTGAAACTGCTACTGGCTTTCCTGGGTTTCCAGCTTGCTGATGGGAGATCATGGGACTTCTCAGCTTCCATAATGGCATAAGCCAGTCCCTTTCTTTCTGGCATATGTATCTCCTATCAATTCTGTTTCTCTGGAGAACCCTGACTAAATACAGGTATTGTCTGTGGCTACTTTTGTGCTGTGTAGGCAAAGTAGAGAACAGTCAGCCCTCTGTATCCACAGGTCTGGCATCTTCAGTCAACCAACCGCAGACTAAAAATGTTTGGGAAGGCTTGGCGCCTGTGGTTCAGCAACTAGGGCACCAGCTACATACACCGAGGCTGGCGGGTTTGAACTCAACCTGGGCCAGCCGAACAACAATGACAACTGCAACCAAAAAATGGCTGGGTGTTGTGGTAGGCACCTGTAGTCCCAGTTACTTGGGAGGCTGAGGCAAGTGAATTGCTTAAGCCTAAGAGTTTAAGTTTGCTGTGAGCTGTGATGCCATGGCACTCTACCAAGGGTGACATAGTGAGGCTCTGTCTCAAAAAAAAAAAAAAAAAAAAAAAAAATTGGGAAAAAAACCATTAAAATATAATAATACAACAATAAAAAAATACAAAAATGAATAGTATAACAACTATATGGTATTTACATTATATTAGTTGTTATAAGCAATCTAGAGATGATTTAAAGTCTAAGGGAGGGTTGGGGTAGGTTATATGCAAATACTATCTATGCTATTTTACACATACATCAGGCACTTAAGTATCTTTGGGTTTTGGTATTTGTAGAAGGTTCTAGAACCAGTCCCCAGAGGATATTGAGGGATGACTATAGTTGTAACAGAGACAATATGACCTACAAAGTAAAATATATTTATCATGTGGCCCTTTTCACAATAGCTTTATCAACTCCTAGCTTAACCAAACTAATTTCTGTACGTGCTTTCTTGTCCTTGTATTTGTTTTCTGTGTGAAACGCTCTGCTTTTCTTTTTTCCTCTTCATTCTCTTTTATGTCCTCATTCTCTCTTGGTGAGTTTATCCAAACTCATGGTGTTAAATTCGAGCTATGTGCTGATGAGGTCTAAGTTTATATGTCTAAACTCAATCTCTCCCTTGAATTCCACACTAAAATGAACCTCTATTTGACATCTCTGGCTTGATACTACATATCCTGAACATTTCAAACCCAAACATTTTCAAAATTGTACTCTCAATCTATTTCCCTAAACCAACTCTTCCCATTGCAATTCCGTCTTTGCAGTTGGTCAGGCAAAAACCTTATGGTGGTTGTTGCTGTTATCGTCTCCTTTCTTTGTTTCGTATTTCACACTCAAACTATCCAAAAATTATATTGGTTGTATCTTCACAATATACCCAGAGTTTTGCCATTTCTTACCATTCCCACTGCTACTACCCTTGTCCAAGCTACCATCTTTCATGTGGACTACTACCATGACCTCCTAACTAGTCATGTCTGCTAGTGCGTGGTGACAGTGTCATCTTGTTAGATCACATCACTCTGGTGCAGGACCTTCCAATGACTTCCTGTCCAAAGTCTGTCCTCCCCCTCATCAGTTGCCTCTCCAATCTCATTTCCTAATACCCTGCCTTAATTCTCTGCTGTAGGACACTGACCTTCCTGTTCCTAACACTTCAAGCACATGACTACTTTAGGCCTTGTGCTTTCTGCTCCCTCTGTTGTATCTTGCCGTCACAAAGCCTTGTGCCCATACCTGGTTCAGATACTAAGCCACCTTCTCAGTGAGACCTTCCACAGCCTTCTCATCTATACTTTCCATCCACATTCACTGCTTAATTTTTTCTTAGCACTTAACAGTGGCTAAATAAATGGTAATGCATTTACTTCTTTATCATTTATATAAGAATGTAAATTTCATAAAAATAGTAATTTCCATCTCCATATTGGGAATGTGGGAGTTTTGTTCACTCCCATATTCCCAATATCTAGAACAGTTCCTGATGCATCTAAAATCCAGTAAATATGTGTACAATGAGCATATAAATGAAACATCTAGCTATGATTTGTTTGACATATCTGTTTCCTTTACTAAACTGAACGCTTTTGAATCCTATTGCTTAGCACAGATCCTGGCACAGGGTACTCTTTTAATGTTTCCTGAGTGAATGAATAATTGGTCAACATTAAAAAGTGCTGGCTAGAAGGGGTGGATCATGCCTATAATCCTAGCACTTTGGGAGGCTGAGGTGGGCGGATTGCTTGAGCTTAGGAGTTCAAGACCAGCCTGAGCAAGAGTGAGACCCCTGTCTCTACTAAAAATAGAAAAACTAGCTGGGCATAGTGGTGGGCACCTGTAGTCCCAGCTACTCGGGAGGCTGAGGCAAAAGGATTGCTTGAGCCTAGGAGTTTGAGGTCACTGTGAGCTGTGACATTATGGCACACTACACAGGGTGATAGAGTGAAACTCTGTCTCATAAAAAAAAAAAAAGAAAGAAAAAATTAAAAAGGGTTTTTATTTTTCAAGAAAATACTTCTCAGAGATCTGTCTTACATAGTAAATGGTACTTAAATTGGACTTTGATTAAAAACAAAAACAGCAAAATTATTCATGCTTGCTTTAGATTGTGAAACCCCTAGAGGTAGGCTGTGGGTTTTGCTGAAGCTTTAGAATCGATTTCCACATGTCCAGAACATGACACCAGAGGCCTCTTGGTCAAGAATCAAGGCACAGTGCCTTCCTCACCTGGTGATATTCTGGCTACACAGAATATCTTGCTTATGTAGTAAGATATTCTACTACATCTTGCTTATGTAGTAAATGAAGACTATTGGTGAGTGGAGAAAACCCCTCTTTTTATTTGTTTGTTTTGCTTATTGGTAAAGTAGAAAAGATTAAAGATCTTTAATCACTGTTGGAATGAAAATGCCCTTATAGTTTTCCTGTCTCTAAATGACCTTTCTCCATGTGTGTCCACAAAATATTCACAAGTCAGCTAAATGAAAGTCCTGCAGTTGTTCTTTCAAAACAAGTATTACCTGGGAGATCATTGACTGCAGTGTAGCTGCCTTAGAGAGAGCTGAGGCGGTGGATGGGGTTGGAGGATGCTGTAGCTACAGACTTGGAAGGAAGGTTGTACAAGGATGGAAGTGGGCAAACACCTCAAAAGCACTGTGGTATTTTAGTCAGAGATCATTAGGAAAATTAAATTAGGAGCAAACATTGTATTTAATCATTTTGCTTTCTCTTCTAAGCTATTTTGTGAATTTTTCCTTATTTGAGTCTCATGACATACATGTAAGGTAGTAAGGACAATATCTTCAATTAACAGAGGGATAAAGTGATACAGCAAGGGAAGTGAGTGACTTACTTAAAGTCATTGACTGTTCGATATGGGAACTCAGATGCCTGTTCCACTGGCTCTTTCTACCAAACTATCTTCTGCTTGCTTTAAGGTGTTTATTTTAATTTAACTTAATTTTATTTTATTTTGAGACAGAGTCTCAAGCTATGGCCCTGGGTAGAGGGCCTTAGTGTCACAGCTCACAGCAAACTCAAACTCTTGGGCTTAAGCGATTCTCTTGCCTCAGCCTCCCAAGCAGCTGGAACCACAGGCACCTGCCACAATGCCCAGCTATTTTTTGTTGTTGCAGTTGTCATTGTTGTTTAGTAGGCCCAGGCCTCATGGGATCTTCCTGAGCTGTAGATCCTCCCAGGTTTCTTTTGTGGAGCAAGGCAAAGCCTCTTCTGCTGTTTAGCTTTGTTCGCTATGTTTTCCCCCTCCAGGAATTTGGTCCAGAAAGTGGGGGTCAGAATACATGTGTCTGACTATCTGTTCTCCCTTCCTCCATTTACTCTTTTTTCCCATAACCCCATGAGATGAACCTTCCCTTCCAAGTATACTTCCTACTTCCTGAAATTTCTCTGCTCCTGGCTTTTAGTAAAACTCTATGATTTAGTTGATTGGTTCTACCTCTACTTATGTTAATGGGAAATAAAGTCATTTTAAAAAATTGTTTTCTATATTCTCTAAGTTTGCCTTTTAAAACTCAAAATCAGCTTCATGCTCGTAGCACAGTGCCAGCCACATACACCAAAGGTGGCAGGTTCAAACTTGACCTGGGCCGGCTAAACAATAGCTAAACAACTGCAACAACAACAACAAAAAAAAAAGAATTAAAACTCAAAAATATAATTTTTGTAGTAAAAACATGAAACATTGGCTCTTTCTTCACTCTACATTCCTACTGTAAGAATCCTAATTGTCTAAGGAAAAAGTATGCTTCACACAGAATGAGGTATAGAGACATATAAGGAGGAGCAAAAGAGATAATCACATCAATATACTTCAAAAATATTTTCTTTGTTACATATGCATAGAAAAATAACCTAGAAAAATATACACCAAAATGTTAATCATGGCCCTCTTTGGATGGTGGTTTTCAGTTATTTTATCCTTTATATCCTCTTTTTTTTTTTTTTTTTTAGACAAAATCTTGATCTGTTGCCCCAGCTAGAGTGTAGTAGCATCATCACAGCTCACTGTAACCTCAAATTCCTGGGTTGAAGAGACCCCCCTGCCTCAGCCTCCTGAGTAGCTGGGACTACAGGTGTGTGATACCACATCTGGCTAATTTTTCTATTTTTGGTAGAGATGGGTCTCACTCTTGCTAAGGCTGTTCTCAAGTCAGATTATAATTTTTCCAAAGTTGCATTGTCTGTTCTATAGATAGGCTCAGTGAAACAGAAAATTCATCACAATGAAGAACTGAAAAGCTCTATTTGGCTCTGGAATACATAAAATATGAGAGTGGAGGGGGTGGAAAGCTAAGGTTGATATTACTAAAAGCTTAAAGGGCACAGAGTTTGAGTGCACATGGAGGATGGCAGGGTAAAATTTCACATTTTATTGTGGATAATAAACTTTCTCAGATGGCACTAGGAACATTGGACAAAGAAAAGATGTGTGTCCTCTTGAATCTTTCTTACTTCAACTTCATCGTGTCTGTAAGTACACCTAGAGATCCGTCATATCTTCATGTAGGAAATGAAAGTTGGGACTAAGATCCTTAATCCTAAAGTTGCTTGTGATCCTATAGGATAAGAATGCAAGAGCCACTCCAAGGCAGTAGGTCTGTCATCTTTTGGGGGTCATAGATTTGGTCCTTTGAATCTGTGATCAGAGTTATGGCCTCTTTTCTGAAAAATATTACTTAAAATTTCTAAGGGTATGCAAAGCCCCTGAAGCATTTCAAATATCCACGGTGTCTCAGTAAGCTGGGCTTCTATAACAAAGTACCACAGACTGGGTGTCTTAAACAACAAACATTTTTTTTCTAATTTCAGATTAATATGAGGGTATAAACAATTAAGTTGCATTGTTTGTGTTTGCTAGGTAAAGTCAAAGTTGTAGTTGAGTCCTTCACCCAAGAGGCATCCCATATACCTTACATTGTGCCCGTTAGATGAAAGCTTACCAATACCCTCCCTCATCCCCTTTTTTCTCCCCCCGCCCTTGAGTTTAATTCAGTTTTTCTCTCATGTGGACTTGTTGTTATTCATCTACTGGTTTCAATTAGTATTGAGTACATTGGATGCTTGCTTTTTCATTCTGTGATACTTTACTAAGGAGAATATTCTTCAGCTCCATGTAGATAAATACAAAAGATGTAAAGTCTCTTTTTTATGGCTGAATAATATTCCATGATATAATATCACAGTTTATTAATCCATTTATGGGTTGAAGAATACTGGGTTGATTCCACATCTTGGCAACTGTGAATTGAGCTGCCATAAACATTCTAGTGCAAATGTCCTTATGGTAAAGTGATTTTTTTTTACTTCTGGGTAAATAAATATTAATTTCCCACTGTTCTGGGGCCTGGGAAGTCTAAGACCAAGGTGCTAAATGGTGGGAAGAAAAACTGAGACAGGAAAAGACAGAACTATATCTCTCACTCATAAGGTTACTAAATTCCATCATGAGGGTTCCACCCTGATGAACTAATCTAACCCTAATTACCACTTGAAGGCCCCACCTCCAAATACCACTACAATGGGGGGTAGGGCTTATGAATTTTGGGAGAATACAAACATGTAGCCCATAGCATGCAGATGGCCTCCAGATTGAGTACCCCTGCTTTAGGAAACTTCCCCTCTGTATTACTCACTGGAGTTTTGGCTTCCGGGTCATAGCCTTATCCTTGTTCTGATAACTAAATGGGACAACATAGCCTTTGAAAGACCTCTTGACCCTATAAAGAAGCCAGAGTCTCTATTTCCCAGGGTAGAGTCCCGTGGTGTCAGCCTAGGTCATTTCACATTTTATTGTGAATAAATAAAGGCCTAGGTCATGGCAACCTCAAACTCCTCCCTTAGCCTCCTGAGAAGATGGGACTACAGGTGCCTGCCACAACATCTGGCTATTTTTTTCTATTTTTAGTATAGATGGAGTCTTGCTATGTTGCTTAGGCTGGTCTCAAACTCCTGAACTCAAGCAATCCTCCCATCTTGGCTTCTGGAATGCTAGGATTACAAGTCCGAGCCACTTTGCCTGGCCTGACTTCAATATTTTGAAAAGAAAACTTTGAAATAGTCCTTAATATTTATTTGGTTGGGGGGCACCTGTGGCTCAAAAGAGTAGGGCACTAGCCCCATATGCCAAAGGTGGTGGGTTCAAACAGCCCCGACCAAAAACTGGGGGAAAAAAAAAAAAATACATATATATATATTTGGTTATAAGAGAAGACCAAGTGTATTTTCCTCTTATTGAGGATCTATTTAATAACTGAACAGTTTTATCCTTAGTATGTAAAAATCTTGTGATCTTGGTTTGCTAGAAGAGATCTGATTGGGAATCAATTGTTTCTTATAGAACATCAATTGTTTGATTGAAGTTGAGAGAGAGAGAGAGTCAGAAATGTAGTGAAAACTCCTCTCACATAGTGGAAATGGTATGGGTTGTGCCTTGGCTTAGATCAGTAGACAAGCTGGGTCCCCACAGTTGGCTGGTTTTACAAGGCCTGTGATGGACTCAGTGGCTGGGCCAGGGTGAATCTCTGGAAGCCTTTGGCTCCCTCTGCAGAGGCAAAACAGGATGACTTCCCAGTCTTGAGGGACGCTGTGTGTGTCTCCAGCCAAGAGGTGCCTCCTTGTCTCCCTTCCAAATGTGATTTTCTCTTCTCACTGCAACTTTACCCTTGCTGAGAAACATTCACTTGTCTTGTTGGGAGGAGAAGTGAGACCTAAAACACAGGTGGGTTTTTGCAGGGATGTACACTGGACTGCATTAAACCTATTTTCTGGTTGTGTTACAGGCTCTGTGCCTTCTTTCTGTTGCTTTATTCTCCTTTTTAACTTCCTATGTTGAGACTGGCTCCCCGGAGAATGTGTGACTTCCTCCTGTCAAAACTAACTCTGGAGAGAAGGCTTGGTAAAGTCATCCATGCAGTGGTAATGATGACTAGTACTAACCTGCGAGAGCCTTTGTATTTTATCCTAGAAGAACCTCATTAAGAGGTGAAACTCCAACATAAAGTTTCAGGTTTCAGATAGTAGATAGGGCAGTCATCCAAGGGCAGCAAGCTCCCTCTGCACCATTAAAATTACAGTCTTCACAGGCTGTAGTTTATTGCTGTTAATCTCAAATATGAGACTGTACATGAATATATGAACATGATTTAACATAGTTTTAAGGAGAAAGAAAAAAGCTGTCACCCTCTAAAGTGGCTTATTCTAGCTTTTTTTGAAAGCTAGAAATTTTGAGAGTCAAATAGTGGAGTCTAAGGAGATAGTTATCTTTTAGCTTTCCAGAAGATTTCAATCTCTTTTGGCTTTCTTCCAAAAATATCCGAACAGCACATTAAATGGTTGAAAAGCCAAAGTTTTCAATGTTAAGTAACTGTGATTAGTCCTCTGCATTAATTTTTGGGAAAGACTAAATTATGAAAAGTTTTACATGAAGGCAAGTAGTTCTATGGGTTTTTTCCTTTTTGTTTTGTGGGAATATGGTAGGTTTTGTTTTAGTTAATGTTTTTTGTCTTTGTTTTTTAAACCATGGATGGAGAAAAAGAAAATGCTTTGCTGGCACACAGCAAACTTTCCCATAAAACTCTCTTTGGCCGTGGACTAAGTACAACACACATAGTGCCAAAAGGGGTTTTATGCCTTCCCTTTTTTTTTTTTTTTTTTTTTCTCCTGCAAAGAAAAAAAAAATGAGCATAGGATCAAAATAAAGCTAGAATGAAAACCATATTTCCATCTCATCAGTTAGGTTTTTATTCTGCATTTAATAATCACTTCAAGGGTTTGTTTTTGCAAAAAAGAAATCAAATAACCAAACTACCATCTTTCTCTTGCACTTCCAGAAGAGAAAATTAGCAGGGCATTCTGTGAGCTGAAATGCTGCTGCGATGTTGGCCAGGCATATTTATAAACCTCATAATTTGGCCAGTAGCTCCCAGGCAGCCTCCGGTGAGCCATGATGGTTGAAATAGTCCTTCTGAAGACAACAGGGACACTGCCCTGTTCCAGCAGGCTCTTGATGACCTGTGTGCTGATTACTTGTACAGCAGGTTGGTCCCGGTTGGCTGTCAGCCCCAGCTCCAGTCTTTAAAACTCAGGCCCCACAAACCCTTTCTATCTTTAACACAGCAATCCGTTCTGTTGACTGGAACTATCTCCTGCCCAGACAAATCAGATGAAGTCATGAGGACATGTTTCTTTCCACCAAGGATAACTGACCCATGGGGGTGGAACAGGGAAGTAAACAAAACTTTCTTAGAATTCACATTTTTCTAATTTTAAGCAAGACTGATTCTCCCTAACCCCTCCCTGAATCTCAACTTTCTACTCTAGAAAATAAGGAGGATTTTCGATTATTTTATAGAAAGACATATCTGTGTTCATATAGTCTCACACCCTTTATGTTGTGAACATAAACATTACATTTAAACTTCATGGAGATTGGGGCAAGAATTCCTAAGCATAAAAATAGTTGGCAAGGAGGAAACTCACCAAACAAACTATTGTATCAATAGAACACACTTTGTAAGAATGTAATACTTCTCTATGGCAAGAGAAACTATATAAAATCAAAAGTTAAATGACTAATGAGAAAATACTTATACCCACAACAGGAAAAGATTAATATGCCTATTAGCAAGAAATTCTTACATAGCAATAAGAAAAAAAATTGCTACTATTCCATCATAAATATAGACAAACAAGGCAGTCTTGAAGAACAGACTGAAGAACTTACACTATGAAATATTGTAATCAAGACACTATAATATTGGCATCAGAATACAAAAACCAATCAATTATTGGGACAAAATGGAGAATCCAGAAATAGAACCTATATATGTATGGTCATCTGATTTCTGACAAAGGCAATAAATATTGTAGGGTAGGGTGAAAGAAGTTCCTCCCAGGCTGGGTGCAGTGGCTCATGCCTGTCATCCCAGCACTTGGGAGGCTGAATCAGGTAGATTGCCTGAGCTCACAGGTTCGAGACCAGCCTAAGCTAGAGTGAGACCCCTTCTCTAAAAATAGCTGGGCTTTGTGGCAGGTACCTGTAGTCCCATCTACTTGGGAGGCTGAGGTAATTGAGCCCAAGAGTTTGAGGTTGCTGTAAGACAATGCCACAGCACTCTACCAAGAGTGACAAAGTAAAACTTTGCCTCAAAAAAAAAAAAAAAAGTTCCTCCCATTAAATGGTGCTGGATGAATTAACCATCTCTATGGAAGACAATGTATCTGGACCCCTACTTCAGTGCCATATACAAAAATTGATTGCAAATGGATTATAGAAGTAAATGTGAAAGTAAAAATAAAACTTTCATAGGGAAACACAGAAGAAAATCTTCATGATCTTGAAATAGGCTAAGATTATTTAAACAGGCATAAAAAGTACTTACCATTAAAGGAAAAAATTGATAAATGACTATATTAAAACAAAAACTTCTTTTAATTCAAATACCATGGGAGAGTGAAAAAAAGACCCCACGGAATAAAAAAAAAAAATTCATATACATATTTCTAACTTACTACATAGAAAAATGGATAAAATTTTCAATAGATACTTTATAAAAGAGTATGTCTACATGGCCAACGACCATATAAAAAGATGCTCAGCATTAGTTACCAGAAAAATTCAAATTAAAACCATGAGACATCTTTAACACATCCACCAGGATGGCTAAAATTAAAAAGACTCACAATTCCAAATGTTGACAAGGATGTGAAACAAGTATAACTCTCATACCTTGCTGAAGGGTGTAAATTGGTGTGACCATTTTTGGAAAATGTTTGGTGATATCTATCAAAACTAAATATACATATCCAGCAATTCTAACAAAAATTGGGCATTTTCCAAAAAACATATCATAGCAATACTACTCATAATAGCATCAAATGGGAAAACTGCTCAAATGTCCATTGTGGATATACATTGTGGTATATTCACGCAATAGTATCCTATCAGCAATTTGAAGGAACAATATACGACTAAATGCAACCTATTAATATGGGAAAGAAGCCAGACACCAAGGAGTACAAAACTTATGACTCCATTTATATAAAGTACAAAAAGGAAACCACTTGTTTTGTTATGTTGGTGAGAGTGTCAGTAATTCATTATGAAAGATTTTTTGGCAAAATAGCAACATGGGTCAAAATCTTAAAAATGTCATGTCTTTTGACTTCCTGAACTCTCTGTTAAAGAAAGAATCACAGATGCCCATGTACATTTATATCAAAATATATTCATGCGAGGATTCTTACAACTAAAAAATTGGACACTGATACGTATTGATAATGGAGAAGTGGTTAAATAGACTTTGGTATATCTGTATTGATGAACTATTAAACAGTCACTATAGATCACACTTTGGAAGAATATTTAAGAACATTCAGTAGTCATATTTAATGTCAGGTCAAACATGAAGAATAGAAAATTATTTAAATAATGCAGTTCCAATTTTATTATCTATGTGCTCGCATAATTCATTCATCTTCCCATTCAAACAAATATGCATAGATACATAAAGTAAGTAAGGAAATACACACCAGGCCCAAACTGGTCATTTCTGTAAAGTGTAATTATAGAGCATTTACCCTGTCTTCATTTTACATTTTTCCCTGTTAGTTAGTCCCTAGGGTTAACTCAAAGGCTCAGTCATAGCTGTGAGCCTATCATTCACTAGGACTCAATACCTCTTTCCTTTCTCTAGAGAATACAATTGGCATTAACTTTTGTTTTTTATTTTAATGGAGATTTTGTAGGAATTTTACACCTATGGTCCACAGCACTTCATGTATTTCCTTCAGTTGTGCCTTATCTGTCAGTTCTTAAAAGCCACAGGACAAACAAGATTTCCCTACTGTTATCTTTCTCCTGGGCAGCAGTTAAGACAGGCTGGTTTCTAGTTACTTCATTTCTAGGCCTTTCCTGCTCCAAGCCTCCAAATTGCTGTCCCTTTCTCAACAGAGAACAATAATTTACTTCTCCAAATATGCATACATCTATTTGAAAACCAGACTTGTAAAAACAAACAAAAATTCTTATCATAAGCAATTGTCAAGCTTTCTATAATAAGTTCCTATTACTTTCAGAATCAGAAAATTCTGAATATTCCTAGCAACTCAGTAAGGATAAATTTTTCTTTAGGCAGCAGCAGTATTAATGAAAGTATGTAATTTTCAAGACAAAGTCAGATTGGTTAAAATTAACCTTAGGCATCTGGGAGGCTGAGGCAGGTGATAGCTTGAACTCAGGAGTTCAAGACCAGCCTGAGCAAGAGTGAAACCCTGTCTCTACTAAAAATAAAAAAATTGAGGCAAGAGGATCACTTGAATCCAGGAGTTTGAGGTTGCTGTGAGCTATGATGCCTTGGGACTCTACCGAGGGGGGGGGGGGAATTAATCTTATCCCCATGCATATCAAGAAAAAAATTATTTGATATTTTGAATTATATGTGCAGCACCTCCCCTTGGTGAGAGCAGAGATCGAAGAATTATTTGTGTTAGTATTAACTTTATGTAGCATTGATCAATAATGAGATTAAACAGTCAATTCTGAACTCTGAGAAAATAGTGGCATGAGGAAGAACAAGGCATAGGTGGATAGAAATAATTTCTTCTTGGTTTTATTGGCAGCATAATTATCTTCCTAAAATTACTCTGAACTAATGCTGGATGCTGAATTAATGTACTCTATCCATCCGCCCTCCTAGGAAATACATACAACCTTCCCATGTGCCAGGCACTATTGCAGGATATGGGATGTGTCAGTAAACAAGGTACATAAGTCCCTTCATTTATGGAATATATGGGGATGTGTACAGAGGGGATTTTTTTTTTTTTTAATATAGTCAGATGTATTTCTGTATTTTCTAAATTTTTCTGCCATGGGATTTCCCACACACTGCAGCAGTGAGTTTCAGAGCTTTAGGAGGAGATACAGTATCTGCTTTTTCCTCCTAAGTTACTAAGTACTCAGCTTTTTTCCCCCCAGCAAGAAAATTATTATAAAAGCCTGGTGTCATTAAAAAAAAAAACTGTCTTATTTTTCTTTGTTTTGGTCATCAATGACAAAGCCTGAAGGACTCACACACACCATACTATTTCTTCCATAAAGCAAAGGATACCTCTATCCAAATCTGACTGCTGTAGAGTAAGGAACCCAGAGTACATCAGTGCCGGCATTTTGGGAGGTGGTGCAGCAGGCGGGAGAGCAGATGGGGGTGTTTCAGTAGACTGGAGAAGAAGTGAGCCCAGCAGGTGGGGACACCAGGATGAACAACCCAGGGTTGGGACGGAGCTCCAGTTATGGGTGCTAACAAATCAGCCCAATTGTCAGATGGGATGAGCCTTCTGTCTCCAGTCCAGGAAACCGTGTGGTCCAGTCACTCTACAACAAAGACCAGCAAGTGTTCCAAGGACATGGTATGGATCCCAGTAATGCCTTCACTGCCGTGCGCTCGTATGAGTGGTACCCCAGCTCTGCATGCCCATTTGCCATCTTTAAAGGAAGCAGGGGGAAGAAGAAGGAATCTGAAATAGTGAACATTTTATCCACCAAAAGACTTAACATTTACTAAAAGGGCCTTGGCTAGGAGAGGTTGGCCCTAAGGACCACATGGGCTTGTTTACCTCTATCATGCTCCTGATGGTTCCCTATCATTTTTCCTAGGACATGCCTTATACGCCCTAATTTCCTCTACTTACATTTGACCTCCATTCTCAAGCAAAATTCTCATTTTATCTTTGCTGTGTTCTCAGTTAACAGTGTAAAGGAAAAATAGCCATCATATTAATACAAAATATTGTATAAAGTTCGATAAAAATTTAAAAATTAGACCAAAGTGTCTCATGCCTGTAATCCTAGCACTCTGGCAGGCCGAGGTAGGAGGATCGCTTGAGCTCAGGAATTTGAGACAAGCCTGAGCAAGAGTAAGACTCTTGTCTCTACTAATAACAGAAAAAAATTAGGCAGACACAGTGGTATGCGTCTGTAGCCCCAGCTACTTGGGAGGCTGAGGCAGGAGGATTCTTTCATCCCAGGAGTTTGGGGTTGCAGTGAGCTAGGCTGAAGGCATTGCATTCCAACAGGAGTGATGGAGACTCTGTCTAAAAAAAAAAAAAAGAAAGAAAGAAAAGTTAAACATATATGTAAAGACTAGATAATGATAGAAACCTAACTGGAAAAAAAAAAATCTAAAAATCATGAGAATGAAAGAGAAATTAACAGAAATTAAAAATTTTAAAGGACCCCATGATAGAAGTGTTCTAAAACTGTGTTGTGGTGATGGTTTTACAATTTTCTGAATTAATTAAAAATCATGTAATTTTTCACTGTTCAATATTAGCCACATGTGGCTATTAACATTTAAATTTAGGTTTTTTTGTTTGTTTTTTGAGATGGAATTTCACTTCGTTGCCCTTAGTAGAGTGCCCTAGTGTCATAGCTCACAGCCTCCTTAAACTCTTGGGCTCTTGATCCCTTGGCCTCAGCCTCCCGAGTAGCTGGGGCTACAGGTGCCCACCACAATGCCCAGCTCCTTTTTCTATTTTTAGTAGAGATAGAGTCTCATTCTTGCTGAGGCTGGTTTCAACCCCTGAGCTCAAGCAATACACCCACTTTGGCCTATAGGAGTGCTAGGATTACAGGTATGAGCCAACATGCCCGGCCCTTAAATTTAGTTTTTAAATAAAAAAATTTGGGGGTGGTGGTGTTTGTGGCTCAGTGAGTAGGGTGCTGGCCCCATATACCGAGGATGGCGAGTTTGAGCCTGGCCCCAGCCAAACTGCAACAAAAAAATCGCTGAGCGTTGTGGCAGGCACCTGTAGTCCCAGTTACTTGGGAGGCTGAGGCAAGAGAATCACTGAAGCCCAAGAGCTGGAGGTTGCTATGAGCTGTGACACCATGGCACTCTACTGAGGGCAACAAAATGAGACTCTGTCTCTACAAAAAAAAAAAAAAAAAATATATATATATATATATATATATATATATGTATATGATATGAAGTCTTGTTTTGTTACTCAGGCTGGAGTGCGATGACATGATCATAGCTCCCTGAACCCTCAAACTTTGGAGTTCCAGTTATCCTTCCACTTCAGCCTCACAAGAAGCTGAGTGTAAAGGCATGTGCCCCAGTGCCTGGCTAAATTTAAATTTATTAAAATTGTGTTACTACAAAGCTACAATAATCAAAACAATACAATATTTGACACAAGAAGATAGATAGATAGATAGATAGATAGATAGATAGATAGATAGATAGATAGATAAAGTCAAATAGAATTGAGTGTCCAGAAATAAACTGATAAATCTATGGTCAATTGATTTTCAGCAAAGGTGCCAAGAGCATTCAAAGGAAAAAGAATAGTCTCTTCAACAAATGGTGCTCGGACAGTGGATAACCACATGCAAAAGAATAAACTTGGATCCTTACATAACACCTTATATGAAAATGAACTCAAAATGCATCAAACATCTGAAAGCATTTAGGAATTCATCCTCAGGAAGTAATTGGATAAAGGTGTATATATAAAGCTGTTTATCATTGTAGTGTTTGCAATAGTAAAAAATTGGCAATTGCCTGAATAAAAAAAAAATTTTTAAGTTGATTTAAAAAAATAAAAGAATGAGAGATGAGATACAAAAGAGAAAAAACTATTTTGAAATAGGGTGATTAGTGGGTCCACACCTAAGGTGCATCTTGGAAGGGTGCAGGTGAAGTTTACTAAGTGTAGAGTATAAGGGTTTGAACACAATAATTAAGAAAATGCCATGAAGGCTATGTTAACCAGTTCGGTGAAAATATTTCAGACAGTATATGGAACCAGCACATTGTACCTCATGATTGCATTAT
>CAUYPK010050501.1:0-34130 GCA_963574355.1 Loris lydekkerianus
ACCAGAAGGCTCACCTCCTGCCCACCAGACGGAGCGTGGTGGTTGATATCTCAGGGAGTTCTCACCAGAAGGCTCACCTCCTGCCCACCAGACGGAGCATGATGGTTGATATCTCAGGGCGTTCTGACCAGAAGGCTCACTTCCTGCCCACCAGACGGAGCGTGGTGGTTGATATCTCAGAGCCTTCTGACCAGAAGGCTCACCTCCTGCCCAGCAGACGGAGCGTGGTGGTTGATATCTCAGGGAGTTCTGACCAGAAACCTCATCTTGTGCCCACCAGACAGAGAGTGGTGGTTGATGTCTCAGGAGTTCTGACCAGAAGGCTCACCTCCTGCCCACCAGATGGAGCGTGGTGGTTGATATCTCAGGGAATTCTGACCAGAAGGCTCACTTCCTGCTCACCAGATGGAGCATGGTGGTTGATATCTCAGGGCCTTCTGACCAGAAGGCCCACCTCCTGCCCACCAGATGGAGCGTGCTGGTTGATATCTCAGCAAGTTCTGACCAGAAGGCCCACCTCCTGCCCACCAGATGGAGCGTGCTGGTTGATATCTCAGCAAGTTCTGACCAAAAGGCTCACTTCCTACCCACCAGACGGAGCGTGGTGGTTGATATCTCAGGGAGTTCTGACCAGAAGGTTCACTTCCTACCCACCAGACAGAGCATGCTGGTTGATATCTCAGCAAGTTCTGACCAGAAGGCTCACTTCCTACCCACCAGATGGAGCGTGGTGGTTGATATCTCAGGGAGTTCTGACCAGAAGGCTCACTTCCTATCCACCAGACGGAGCGTGGTGGTTGATATCTCAGCAAGTTCTGACCAGAAGGCTCACTTCCTACCCATCAGACGGAGCGTGGTGGTTGATATCTCAGGGAGTTCTGACCAGAAGGCTCACTTCCTACCCACCAGACAGAGCGTGGTGGTTGATATCTCAGCAAGTTCT
Organism: Loris lydekkerianus; assembly: GCA_963574355.1. Classification (NCBI taxonomy): domain Eukaryota; kingdom Metazoa; phylum Chordata; class Mammalia; order Primates; family Lorisidae; genus Loris; species Loris lydekkerianus. Next base: position 944 of record CAUYPK010050501.1, read on the forward strand.
GACCAGAAGGCTCACTTCCTACCCACCAGACGGAGCGTGGTGGTTGATATCTCAGGGAGTTCTGACCAGAAGGCTCACTTCCTACCCACTAGACAGAGCGTGGTGGTTGATATCTCAGCGAGTTCTGACCAGAAGGCTCACTTCCCACCAGACGGAGCGTGGTGGTTGATATCTCAGGGAGTTCTGACCAGAAGACTCACTTCCTACCCACCAGACGGAGCGTGGTGGTTGATATCTCAGCAAGTTCTGACCAGAAGGCTCACTTTCTACCCACCAGACGGAGCAATGTGGTTGATATCTCAGGGCCTTCTGACCAGAAGGCTCACCTCCTGCCCTTCAGACCTATTTGTCTCACTTCAAGTAAACACAGATTTCTGAGAAAGAATATCATTCATTTGACTTCAGCAGGTATGACTAGATACAACATTAAAAACTGGTGAAGTCAAGTCTTTCTGACTGGTACCATAATACCACTGAGAATAGTTTGAGTGGATCTGATTTGTAAGTTCCTATTGTATACCGTGCTCCAGGCTAAGTGCTTTAGATACATCATTATTTTTTATCCTTGCAATGACTCAATTTTTTTACCTGAGGACGTTTAGGTCAAATACTCAAGTTATCCCAATAGTGGTAGCAGAGCTGGCCATTGTAACCAGCCATTCTGACAGTAGAGCCCATGCTTACCCGGCTGGCCGCTACATGATATGTACTCATCTTTGTTTGTTACTCCATTGGGGTTTTCATATCACATCTATAACCTATAATCCCATTAATGTCCAACTCTGCCCAGTTTAGACTTTTCATCAGCAGCTGTACCTGTACCTTAGCCATGGTGCTCATATCTGTGGCAGTGAACAAGAGAATTGACTCTTCTGTTTTATGTACTGGGTTGGAGGCAGAAGGGATAGAGAGACTTGTGCCAGAGGTCATCAGGTAGTGATGAAAAGAACTTTTTGGTAAGCTATAACCCAGTTACAACCTAAGAATATGGGGAAGGGGGGGGGGAAGGTGGGAGGATGGGCAGAGGGAGGGTGATTGGTGGGACCACACCTATGGTGCATCTTACAAGGGTACATGTGAAACTTACTAAATGTAGCATATAAATGTCTTAGCATAATAACTAAGAAAATGCCAGGAAGGCTATGTTAACCAATGTGATGAAAATGTGTCAAATAGTCTATAAAACCAGTGTATTGGTGCCCCATGATCGCATTAATGTACACAGCTATGATTTAATAATAAAAAACAACAAGACTTTTTGGTAAAAGAGGCTGCTACTTTGTGCAGAAGATTAAGCTGAAGGATGATTCTAGTTAATCTGTGTCTAATCTGTGTTCTGTCCCTCCAAATAAGTTATATAAACTCCTGGCTCAAGCAATCCTTTTGCCCCAGCCTCCTGAGTAGCTGGGACTACAGGTGCCCACTCCCATGCCTGGCTAATTTTTCTGTTTTTAAAAAAGTAGAGATTGGGTCTTGCTTTTGCACAGGTTGGTCTCCAACTCCTGAGTGCCAGTGATCCACCTGCCTCAGCCTCCCAAGTGCTAGGATTACAGGCATGAGCCCCTGCGCCCGGCCAGCAGAGTTCTTAATCATTTACAGATACTACTTCCTTGGTTGAATAAAATTTAGTTTTTTATGCTCATCGGTAATATAAAGAAAAGCGTATATACGTAATTAGAATGCATTTTTATAATGAATAAGTCGGTCATTCATTTTTATAATGAATAAGTAAGGCACAAATGCACCATTTTAATAACTTATATAATTGTAGGTTCTAAAGAGATTGTGATAGATAATAGTGAATTTCTTCTTTACATGATTGGAGTAAGCTTTGACTAAAAGAAAAAAAAAATCTCAGGAATATAAACCAATCTAGTAGTAGGAGTAGTAAGATGAGGAGGAAAAGAAAAAAACACTGTTCTTGTTAGTGTGTTCACCTGTGAGACAGGAAGGACAGTCTATAGTTGATGGAAGAAGAAAACAGCAATGTAACTACAGTATTTATAGTGTTTACTATTAAGAAGGTCATCAATAGAGAAACAGTGGGGTTCCGTAAATGCATGGTGTCTGTGTGTGTGTGCCTTATTGTGTGGGGTAGGGATTCATGTGAGCTAAATTCTAATCTATCATAATAGAAAGTCCATAGAAAATGTCAAAAAGTGATTATAAAAGAAGGTGTAATTATAACACATTATTTGGTGACTTAATGCTGATTGCCAGAGAAACCAAAATTCACGTAGCAAAGTATGAATGGAATGCACCTGAGAGTCCCTCGGTGGATGCGGGAGGAGGAGGATGTGGCCCACAGATGTGTGGGTACTATGCAGCCCTGCAAAGTGGAGCTGGAGGACAGTATCCTCAGTGCAACAACTCAGACACAGGAAGACACATGTTCTCACAAGTGGAAGCTAAATAATGTGCACACATGGGGACAGAGTGATGGCCACTGGAGACTGGGGAGGTTGGGAGGGGGTGAGAGATAAGAGATTACTGGATGGGTACAATGTATAGTGTTCAGGTGACGGACACAGTGAAAGCCCAGACTTCACCACTACCCAATACATCCATGTAACAAAATTGCACTTGTATTGCTGAAATTTGCACAAATAAAAAATAAAAAATAAAGCACAAAACAAAAACCAAACAAAAGTGATTTCCTCTGAGGAACAGGAGCAGGCTTGGGAAGGGGTGAGGTGGGAGGCTGTTGCTTTTCATTGTAAATCATTCTGTGTTATTTGAATCAAATTTTGAGCCAGGTTTTGTTTTGATAAAAATCAAAGTTTTTAAAGACAGTTATAGAAACAAAAGAATTCTGAAGTTGTACATTTGAAAAAAGACAATACAAAAAAATCCCTTGTGTGCCCCATTTTACTCTTTCGCCCCTTAAGCAGAGGTTTGAAAAATTATGTAGAATTCAGTGTATAAGTAACTGCTGAATTTGTTTAGGGAAAAGTTCCCTTTGTTGGTAAGGTGAAGGTTTCCAGAGAAGACATTCTTCATAATCTGTTTGCTTAATTAGGCCAGATTTTTTGATGACTAAATAAACCTGACCAATGACCTGTGGGCCATTTTGATTAATTTTCAGGCCCAAATTACTGAGGTCCACGGATTTAAGTGATGGATTCAGTGACAGGATACCTCAAGGCCTTTTTAGATGACTTTTGTCTTTTGTTACTATTATCAGAATGTATTAAACTTGTTTTCTGTATGTTTCTTTGTAGCAGATGATCACTGCAACCTTGACTGTCTGGAGTCTTAAAGCTGGTTAACCATTTAGGAAACGCTGTTATGTTGTCTGTGGAGATGGTGGGGTTCCCAGCTCATGACATACATCTTAATACCAGCGTCTGACTTAGTTTCTTTTGTAGACTATTTTTACTCATTTTTTTAATACTGTCATTCTTAGATAGACTTTTTGGCCATATCCCGTGTTCCTGAAAACTTTACTTGGCTAAATTTATTTTACCTTAAGCATATCTTTAGTTCTCAGGAAATGGATCATTTCCCAGTTTAGCAACCTGAAAAGTTAGATGTTATTTATGCTTGCAAATGTTTTGAAATAAGAAGATAGTTTTTAATACATACATTTTTTCTTTTCCTGAGTATGTAATCTTAGGCTTAGTAATTTATTTTGTGCTATTAGATAATAGGTAATAATACTTTCTCAATGCACCACCCTTAAAGATTTGTATAAGATGCTGTTATTTTAAAATATTTTTAAAATGTGCTCTCTAAAAATAAAAAAATAAAAAAAAATAAAATGTGCTCTCTTACCAAAGATTAGTGTTTACTATATGGTGACACTTCTATAAACTTTTACATGTGTCATCCCACTTAATTATAACAGCCGGCCTGTGAGAAGGGCAGAGGAGGGATTTCCAAGCCCACTGCATAGAAGAGGGAAGAGAGGCTGAACGGCTGGCATGCCGTCACACAGTGAGTGGGTGAGGGACAATTCAATACTGACCTTGACTTCATGTGACTGCCCAGTAGGATTTAAATCTAGCAGAGAAGGGGACAACAAACAGCAGCATGCAGGGGCTCAGGGTTTATGCTGACCACCAATAAGAAACATGCTCATGCCCACTCTTGGACTGTGCAGAGGGGGCTTCCAGACTCTTCCCAGGCAGGCAGACAGCAGAAAGAAGGTGTAAGACACCAGGAGTCCTGGGGATGGTGGGAGCCTAGAGTCAGGGGCTCAGTGTCCAGGGAAAACTACTTAGTTCCTCTGTTTATTCATCAGTTCAGCCTCAATGTTACTTGAAGTTGCATTTTTAAAAGAAATTGGGTTTTGAGGGTTTTGTGGTATTCTTTCTTTTAAACATGGTGTCTCACTCTCTCACCCATGCTGGTCTCAATCAGTCTCGCCTTGGCCTCCCCAGGTGCTGGGATGACAGGCATTAATCATCCCCTGCGCCCCACCTAAAGTTTCAATTTTTATTGGGAAATTTTCTAAGGGAAGTGTGGGGAAATTTAGTATAATTTTTTAATTACTTCTCTTCGTAAATGAAATATTTGTCTTCTACGGCCAGTAGGCTGGGACCCTTGACATAAACGTTTCTCTATTTAGACACATGGGGGCAGCCAGGGTGGAGCTTATCTTTCTGTCCATCTGGGGTGGTCTCTGCTGGAAAGGGGTCTATGAAAGGAGTGCTGTAGTGACAAGGCACGTTGCAGACAGCGGACATGGGACTTTGTTGCATTCAGAAATCCCTGTGCAATTGGTATTTTCTGATTTTCCAATAGAAAAACCTTTTCTGAAGTCCCAGTGTGCTCGTTTTGTGGTAGTACTTTATTTAATTTTTGCAAGAGGCCATATAACCATAGTAAGGTTGGACATATTTAGGAAAAAAAAAAGTATAAATATTTTTAAACTTGATTTTTCTGCTAATGACTATGTTCAAATTTTATACTTAACATTGTTCTAGGTCTGAAGCAAATTAAATGCAAACCTATGTTTTCTGGTTATCAGTATAGTTTTTCTGTATATTTTACTTATTAAATAATTTTATATGTATTGATTCCTGTAATGTAGGGCAGTATTTTATAGCAACTTAGTTTGGCATATATTTATAGCAATTGTCTGGTTTTAACTTCTGAAGGAATTCACAGATACAACATTCTGTAGTTCATCAGATTAGAAAATATTCATGTTTCATTTAACTTGAATCATTCATTTATGCAGCATCTATTACTACCTGGCATCAGAGGTCAACAGAAATAGCCTGAAATCTCTGCTTTCATGGAGTTTATCCCTTAGTGTGGGGAGACAGACAGATGATAAAGAAAATAAATAAGTGCATCGTATTTAGAAGGTGACAAATGCTATGTAATGGGAAATACTAGTGGTGGACAGGTTTGCAAGCCAGGGGAGGAGCTGAGGTCAGACAGATCCGGCGGGATCTCACAGGCCGTCACAGGACACACACAGCACGCATGTCTGCACAACACACACGTCTGCCCCCACTGAAATTTCAGAGCTGTCTTCCCAGTTTATTAAGTAGAAAAAGCCAGTGATGGGGAGTTACTTTTGGCTATTATTTTGTGCCTGTTGAAGGTAGAGCCAAAGAGAAGATAAGGAGCTCTGCTGACAACTGTATCAGGAGGCATTCAGGGCACCCAAATGTTGTAACATGAATCCAGAATCTCTAGTTTCTAATACTGAATTGGACCCCTTGGAGTATCTTCAGGTCCTGTTGCTGATATTGTTATTATAGCTTTCATGTTATTGTTTGGTTTGTATTAAAAGTAAGTTTCAAAGGATTGGTTAATTCAAGTATTAAATTTTCAGTGAACACTTGTGGAGTGATGTGTGTTCCAGGCACTGGACTAGGTTTTGGGAAGAGCAGTGATGTGTACTGAGGCTGTGGCCAGCATTCTAGTGAAGCTTGGAGGCTACGCAGAACAACCTCCTCCGGTCGGTATTTTGTATGTCTACAAGCAGTTTAGGTGGTGTTATGGACTGAATGTTGGTGTCTCCCTCCCAAATTCATATTTTGAAGCCCTACCCCCCAATATTTGTTTGTGGAGGTGGGGCTTTGGGGAGGTAATTAACTTCTGGTGAGACGGTAAGGGTGGAGTCACCTTGATGGAATTAGTACCCTTGTAAACTGAGACCAGACAGCACCTCTTTCTCTCTCTCTGTGTCTGCCATGTGAAGACACAGCAAGAAGGCAGGAAAGTCTATGAGCTGGAAAGAGGGCCTCACCAGGACCCGACTGTCCGGCACCCTGCTCTCAGACACCCCCGCTTCTAGAACTGTGAGAAGTAAATGTCTGTTGTTTAAGCCGGTCAGTCTATGGACTTTGTAACAGTAGCCCAAGCTAAGACAGGTAGATCAACTGGGGAGGGAGGAGGTAGCCACCTAACCTCCTTTCCCCCCATTTTATGTCTCTTTGATTTCATGTGACAGAAAACCAAATCGGATGGTGACGAATGGCTTCAGACATGGTTAGATCAGCTTTTTAAATTAGTTTATCCATAATCTGTTTTTTCCTTTCTTTATTGGTTTCATTTTTGCCATAGGTTCTTTCCAAGTGATGGCAAAGATGTCCCCAGAAGCAGTAGATTTACATTCTGTCAGCATTAAACTCAGGTGGAAAGAACACACTTCTTTCCCAGAATCATAAAGAAAAGTTCAAAGGCTGATGATCCTTGTCCCCACTGGGCCTGTGTTGGCCACATGGTTGATGAATATTCATTCTGTGTAGAGGAATGAAGGCATCAGGCAACATTCCTGGGTTACCTGTCAATTCCTGACGTTAGGAAATAAGGTGAGCCCCACTGTGTGAGCCGAAATGTGAGAAGTAGTGTCCCGCAGGAAAACTGGGTGCTGTTATGCAGACATAGGGCAGTGGGTGCTGGGCGGGAAAAAACATGCAACTACTGCACCTGGGGGTGAGGGGGGATGATGGATAGACAATTTAAGTAGTTATTTTGATGGATGGATAGATGGATAGACAATTTAAGTGGTTATTTTGTTTCATTTTTTGTTCTAGCATTTTGTGTTTGAGATTTGTTTTACTAGATTAAATTAAGACTCTTCAATTGCATCTGTTCTCTTGTTGGTTTTAAAGAAGTGTAAGACAGTAGACTGCTCTCTGTGCTCTAACACCATGGCCCTCGACACTCTTTAGAGATCTTTGCTCAGTAGGAGTGATGAGAGTGAATGAAGGCACAGCCCAGTGACACAGCGACGTCCCTGCTCCTTCCTCACCACAGGGCGGTGTGGCTGAAGGGGGGTCTTTCATAGGTTTAGAAAGCCACTGACTTCATCATATCACAAACATACACCAGTTTTGAAGCATGAAGACTTTTCCCCCTTGCCTATTTCCAAAGTGATTGCACTGATTTTTTCCCTCAGCTGTGACCAAACATTTGAACTGTCAGACAAAAGCCTCCTTTAAATTTTCAGAAATCAGTGAGTTCCAGCATACATAAACACATGCTGGAAGTGTTTCTAGAACTATAACCATACAGATCACTAAATCTTCTGTAATTAATGTTTGTTTTTGTTTTTTCTTATTGCTGCTGAGTAAGCATGAGATTAAGGTTTCAGCTTTATCCAGGACTGCTTAGTTTTCATTTTTTTTCTAATGCTATTTAACCATTAAACATATGATGTTCCCTTGAGTCGTTTTTGGTATTTAGTTGAACTTTTCCATTGAACTATTTGAACTGCTTTTATACCCATAGAACCTGTGGGCTGAAGCTAAGTATTGGATGACTTTTCTAAGCACAGTGCAGCCACCATTGAAGACATACTCCTGTGTCAGGGATATCTGAATGACACTCAAGACCGTCTCTTAATGTTCAATTTTTCCTTTTGGAAAAGATAATTTGTATACTTTTTAAAATTACAAAACTATGTTCATTATAAAAACATTTAGAAAGTGTTACAGCTTTCCAAAGTCACCTATAATTTCATTATCTAGAGGTAACTAATGCCAGGGTCCCTTCGTGGTCGCCACTTATCAGGGCCTGGGACTGGTTGGTCTCTGGCCCCAGCCTATCGAGCTGGGTTCTGGATGTGGACCGCTATGCTACCTTGCTCAGGAACAATTGCTCCTAGGTGCCTGAGGACGGTTTAGTTTAGCTGTAGGGAGAGAGAGAGAGAGAGAGAGAGAGAGAGAGAGAGAGAGAGAGAGAGAGAGAGAGCCCCTTAGAGAGAGTAAAGCAGTCTTCTTAGAAAGATAGATCTTAGTCTTTAGCAGAGCTTGGTAATCTTTAGCAGAGAGACGCCGTGCTGGCGTTCTGCAGGCAGGAGAGGAGACAGAGTCAGAGTAAGTGGGTCCGTGATAGAATGTGCATGCTCCGACTGCCTTCTCCTCCAGCCTAATATAAGGCTGATCTCACGCCTCTCACCATCACAGGTGTAGGGACTGCCAATTCACCACTGCTCTCATCTCGCGAGAATCCCTCTCCATGCCTCTTTCACCAAGGTGTTCCATTATTGAGCTATATAGGTATTTCTTACAACTCTCATTCTTCCTAGCCATAGGCTATACGGGCTGCTACAAACTAATATTAGGATTTTGGTATGTTTCCTTTTGGATATTTTTTTTGTGTGTGTACGTGGGTCATTACAAAAGTTTTGAGATACACAAAAATCAAGAAATGTAAAATCCACATGAATAGAAATGAAGTATTTTCAGCAACAAGGATGCTGTCAACTTTGTTTCTTGGAAGTGAAATAATGGACCATAATAGTCTGTTGCAACACTTTTGTAATGACCCATATATATACACACTCCTATACCTACACATATTTTGTTATTGCTGTTGTTTTACTGAAAAATGGGACCATATAACAATGCTATTCTATCATATTCTTTTTCGTTCATGGCATTAAATATCTTCCATGAGATCACAGCATTCACAGTGTTGTAAAGGTATCATAATTTGCTAACTATTCTTATGTTTAAATAGTGAGCTATGAAATAGATTATTTCCAATTTTTCACTTATGCAAATAAAGCTGCAGTTTATATCTTTGTGTATATAAATGATTATTTCCTTTGTAAAAATGCTAGATTTCCTAAGTCAAAAGGTATGTATACTTTAAGACTTTTTATAGTTATTGGCACAATGCCCTTGAAATTATGCCAATTTAACCTCTCCTCATGTCTCTAAAAGCATGTCCATTGCTTCATAGCATCATTAATATTGCTGATTTAATAAGCAAAAATATTAACTAATACCTTATTATTTCCATAAAGCGAACTCTTCATATTTAGTTATTTCATTTGTATATATAATATTAGTATTTTGTGAAATGCTGAATTCTGCTTTTCTGTTTATTTCTATTGGGATTTTCATCTTTTTGTTAATTTGTAAAAGCTTTTCATTTAGAATATCAATCTTTTTTTCCTGTTTGGAATTTAATGTTTGCTTATTTATTGGTATTTTTTAGAGCATAAATTAGTTTATTAATTAAATAAACTAATTTATAATTAGTTATTTTTAAGAGTGAAATATTTCTATCTTTTCCTATATTGATTTTGGATAGTTATGGAGGATGTAATGTCAGGCCTTGTGTTGGGCTCTGTAGTCACTGTCTCCTGTACCCCCCATGACACTATAGGTCAGGTAGTCTTATCACCCCCTATTGCAGATGAAGAAACGGACTCCACAAAGAACAAGCTGGGAACTGAAACCATGCGGCTGACTCAGGGGCTTTCTCCACCATTTATTATTTTCTCCCTTAGTTGATTTTTCCTTTGGTGTCATGTCTGGGCCTTTCACCTCTTAAGATTATGTAAACATTCACCTGTATTTTCTTTCATTATAATTATAGTTTAATGTTTGCCTAATATTTAAATGTTTTATCCCATAATCTCTGAGATGGCTTTTGTCCTCTCAGATGCAGACACAGAGAATAATTGCTTGTTGCTTTTTATTCTTGATTCTTTCTTTGTTTTTAAAGCTGCTGCTAAACTCCTTTCTTCTTTTTCCCCATATTAATGCTAGTATTAGTTCAACAAACATTTGCTGGGCATGCTCTTTGTCCAAGAATCTCTGTTGGGCACTGCAGGGAAACAAAAATGAATTAGATAGACTCTGCTTCTCCAGAAACTTCTGATATAATGTCAAGAAAGAGAAACATGCATAGGGGACTTTAGGGTGAACTAAGATAAATCCCGCAATAGAAATACATATAATATAGTGGGGAAGAGGTAGGTAGAAAGTAATTCGAATTAGTGGTGGTAGTTGGAGAAAGACTGGTGAGGAAGTGAAATTTAAACCAGTCCTCAAAGGACTCAGACTATGAGCTGAGGCAAAAGCACCGTCCCCTAGGGATATTGCAAGGAGCTAATGAATTAACACATGAGAAGTGTTTGCAGCGGTGCCTACCGGGCAGTCCAGAGCAAGGTAAGCATTGTTTTCAGGATCTCAACTTGAACAGAATCTTGAAGATAGTGCTGAGTGTAGAATAAGCCCTTCCCTGTAGGTTTTTATTTACCTATCAGAATAGCCCTCTTGACTTCTGGTGCTAGTAGCGGCTGGTTACATGTTTCTCGGGCCTAGGCCTTGCTTTCTCAGAGCTTTTCATGTTGCACTTTAAGGCGGGTAGGATATTTCTGAAGGAAAATAAATTGAATTAACTTGGAGCCAGTTTTATTAACTTTTTCACATTATACTTTTATTTTAAAAATTGTTCCTTTGTTGCAAATTAATCTTAGAAAGAGGTTTAATTAACAAAGTTTGATAGTCTGAGCTACAGATAATAACCACAGTTGAATTTAAACATCTTCAAACAGTGGTGTGTATATATACTTTTTATTACTTTTAGTAACTGAAACAATAGCTTAAAATACATATTGAAGTAATAGCAGTTTAATTCAGACAATGAAGAGAATGTTTGAAAACCATGTTTGATACCTTTGCTGTTGACAGATAGGAGTGTTTATAGGACTGTTGACTGGAGGTTGGCCCCTGCCAGGGAACAGGAGTCAGCATCAGAGGGTAGGGACCAGGAAGCTTGGAGTGCAGACAGAACCTGGAAAGCAGTGCAATAGAGCATGCTGAAACCCGGCAACAGGATGATGATTTCAAAGCCCTTCTCCATTTAACCTTGAGAACAAAAGCCAGAACCCAGGCTCATGTGGAAGGTCCGTGCTGGTGGGTGAAAGCTGGTTGCAGGTCCTCATGGTCTTTAATGTGTACAGTACGCTGGAGAGACACAGTGAGAAACCAGCCCAGTGCTTCTGCTGGGAAGTTGGCATAATCAATACTCAGATCTTCAATGTTTGTCATTTGAATTGTGCCCCCTTAAACTAGCCACCTGGTACTGCTCTGGGAGGAAAGGGACTTGAAAAGTATGGAAGCCACTTTAAAGAGGCTTTCTCCTTTGAAGTCTTTCACCCCACCATGTAACTTCAGCTGTGCTCTCCCCCAGCACAGATGCAAGCGACATTTTGGACCACATAGTTCTTTGTTGTGCGGGTGCGTCTTGAGAACTGAAGGACAACTAGTGTCCAAGCCACATTTTCCACCTACTATAATAAATGCCTGTCATGTTCCCCAGTTAGGGTGTCAACCAAAGACACCCCACCCCCATTTGCATAGGCCCCCTACAGAGACAACATCTGGAGGGATTGTTATTTGGGTTGAGAACCTCTACTCTGGCCTCCCAGTACTAATCTTTCATTCTTGGAGATGCCATCTATGAAGGCTTATTTTCAAGACTGTTTTCCACATCCCCTCCTCTGTACAGATGTCCAGTCTTCTCTCCTGGCAGAACTGATCCCTGTCTGTGCTTCTACTTAGCACCTGTAGAGGAAGACACGGCGCTGGGTATGGGCGGGATTGACAGGCTCTCTCCCTGTCCTCCGCCCCCCACCCTATCAGACTTTGAACTCTTTGAGGTTGAGGATAATGTTGTCTCCATGGAGTCCAGCACAGTCCCTGGATCTTCCTGGAAGCTTTTCTTTCCTTATTTTAAATCTCTAAAATAAGTTTTTGAGATCTAAAAACTTTAGTTCACCTCACAGAGAAGGTCAACCTTCTCTAAAATTTTTAAATCTCAAACACTTATTTTAATTTGTGAAAGCATTTTTGCATAATGAAGTGCCACTTGAAATTAAGTAAAGATGCAAGTTATTGTAATTCTTAGTAGTTGGGAGTTACTTCTGTACTTTACCTAAAACATTAGTTTCCTATTCAGACCAGCATTTTCAAGGATACCAGGCTGTTTTTTGCTGGTACAAAATATTATTCTAAGTCAAAATTGTCATAGTTCACCACTGCTTAAGGGAGTAAGATAAAATGGTTTGTGGTGCGGTTGCTAGATAGGTCACCTATCTTAAATTTAATACAGCTGAAACTCCATCATTGACCACCGCCCTACATTGACCACTTCCTTAAGTTGACCTAGTTTTCATAGATAAGCAATGCACCACATGTACGTGTCAGTACAGTAGGCCTAGTTCCTTATGTCGACCACCGCTGCATGGTGACCAGTTTGTTACAGCCCCCGGGGTGGTATAGAGGTAGAACTTACAGAGGCTCTACTGTATGGCAGAGGATTATCATTTCAAGAGAATTTTGTTACTCTCTGTATTTCCCTTCGGCTTCAGTCAGCCTTTGTGGCCGGAAGTAAGTGAAAATGACCTCCTATCAGTCTATAATGGGTGAGGGTCAATTAGCTATTGATAGTGTTCCTGGCTCCTATTTGAGGAGGATATTTTTTTATTTCACTTGGTTTGTTATGGATGCTTTTTTTTCTTCTAGCAAAGAGATAAGTCAAATTCATCACAATAAATCCATCTACAAAGAGAATGCTTGCTGACCAGGAAAGTTAATCTCTTATAGCTGCTAAAGAGGTTGTTTGATGGGCAGCCGGGGTATATTAGAAGAAATAAAAGGTTCTCAAGCTTCCATAGGAGACAGGCCAACAGAGAAAGGTCATTCTCACTACATAGCACTACTGACATGTGACATGAAGCAAACAGTAAGTACAGTGAGATATTGATAAGTTGAGTTCTTTTTTCCAACAGCTTGCTTAGAAGTAGCTCACCAGCCACCTGGAAAAGCCTGTGGACACATAGGGCAGGAATTATTTAGTTAGGATACCTCATAGCTGCTATAATAAATAGACCCCAAAATACAGTAGACATCAACAAGATAGAAGTTTCATTCTTGCTTAGATAAAAATCTCTGCCCTGCAGCCTCTCCAGGGCTGGCAAAACAGCTTCTAGATGCTCGGACTCTAGTTATTATCCCCCTTATCCACACTATTTCCATTTTGTGGACGCAAAGGGCTGCTGTAGCTCTTGCAAACATTTCCTTATTTCAGGGCTCAAAAATAAAGACAGAGAAGAAGCACTGGGTACAATGTGTTCCCTTTAAGATTATGTTCCAGAAATTGTGCCTATCATTATATCTCTCACCATCCCCTTGGCCAGATCTTAGTTAGATGACCACATCTAGTTGCAAGGGCCCCTGGGCAGTATAGTCTTTTTTCCTGGGTGGCCATATTCCAGGATAAAGGAGTGATTATGTTACTAAATGAAGTAAGGAAAACAGAATATTTGGGCACGAGATAATCTCTGATAAAATGATCCTTGCCACTAGTTACAGTACTGTAGGTGGGTGACATAAATTTCATATTTTGATAGGATATTTCTTTGCAGTAGATTAGTCTTCCTAGCTAAGTTTTTAGTCTTAAAACTTTGTTATATCAGGTAAGGTTGATGGCACTGGGTACCTCAGCGTCCTTGTTCAGACTGACTTTTCTCTGTGTCTTTTCATGCAGGTTTGAATATAAGAACAGGCAGTCCATTATACTTTGTGGCCACTTGTATTCTGAAAGGCACTGTGTTTTGAAAGGTGATGTCTTATACCTACTAAATTATCTCTATCATTCTGATAACCCAAATGCAAGGAAGATGGAAGATTTCATAAGGGCCCTAAAGTTTAGGCATGTTCTTTTTTTTTTTTGAGACAGAGTCCCACTATGTTGCCCTGGGTAGAGTGCTGTGCCGTCATAGCTCACGGCAACCTCAAACTCTTGGGCTTAAGCGATTCTCTTGCCTCAGCCTCCCAAGAAGCTGGGACTACAGGTGCCTGCCACAATACCCGGCTATTTTCTGGTTGTGGTTGTCATTGTTTGGCAGGTCCAGGCTGGGTTCGGACCCGGCAGCTCTGGTGTATGTTGTGCCTTAGCCGCTGAGCTATAGGCACAGAGCCAAGACATATTCTTGTCATAATCCTGTTAAATCTTAGTTTTCATTCCTTAAAATTTTTTATTTTTATTTGTTTGTTCAATTTACTTTGACTTTCAAAAAAGAAATCTGTAATCCCTTCTGTCCTTTCCTAGTCTTCTCTTTGGCTATTTCTCTTCCAGATTCTGCTTGGTCCTTACCTCCTTCAAAAAGTTTTCTTTGCTTGATATCCCAGTTCTGGATGGGGCTCTCCAGATGTATTCTACCATAACACCGGAATGCCGTTTACTATCTTCAGACCAGCACTGTCTTGCTGGTCTACTTCTATGCCCCACTAGAGCCTGAGCTAAAGAAGGAGAGGAGCCTTGTTGTTTGTTCACCTGTGTGTCCCTTCTGTCTGGCACTCAGTGACTCAACACACGTTTGTTAAGCAAATGTAAGGACAAATGGTTGAAACAAGGGAGGAGAAAAAGCTTATAAAAGGGGACAAGAGACAGATGAGACACATCCATCTAAATCTAATATTAGATTTTATTAAGTTGACAATTTAAAAAACTGTTTATGTCTGACCCACCTAATTGGCAGCCTCCTCAGAAAGCAGTCAAAACAAGGGTCTAGGACAATGATTTTCAAACAGTGTGCCACAAAAAATTTTAAAGATCATTATTTTCAAAGGAAGTTCAAGACACAGGAAGTATTTTCTTTTTTCCCCCTTTTTTATTGTTTGAGATTCATTAAGGGTACAAAGAATTAGGTTATACTGATTGCATTTATTAATAAATGTGTCCTGTCCCCAAGAGGTGTGCCATACCCTGGAACCCCCATCCCCCTCTCCCCTCCCCTCTCCCCACTCCCTTGCTGCCCTCCCCTCCCCTTGTATGAACTCATCTACTGTCTTCGTATTAGAATAGAGTACAGTGGATTCTTGCTTCTTCATTCTTGTGATGCTTTACTAAGAGGAAAGTGTTCCACCTCCGTCCAGGTTAATATAAAGGATATGAAGTCTCCATCCATGGCTGAATAGTATTCCATGGTATACATATATCCATCTTGTTAATCCATTCCTGGGTTGGTGGACATTTAGGTTGTTCCCACATTTTGGTGATTGTAAATTGAGCTGTGATAAACAGTCTAGTGCAAATGTCCTTATGATAAAAGGATTTTTTCTTCTGGGTAGATGCCCAGTAATGGGATTGCAGGATCAAATGTGAGGTCTAGCTTAAGTTCTTTGAAGATTCTTCATACTTCCTTCCAAAAAGGTTGTATTAGTTTGCAGTCCCACCAACAGTGTAAAAGTGTTCCTTTCTCTCCACATCCACGCCAGCATCTGCAGCTTTGTGAATTTGTGATGTGGGCCGTTCTCACTGGGGTTAGGTGATATCTCAGGGTGGTTTTGATTTGCATCTCTCTGATGATTAGGGATGATGATCATTTTCATCATCAAATGGTTTGTTAACCATTTGTCTGTCTTCTTTAGGGAAGGTTCTATTCATCTCTCTCATATTGATATATGGGCTTGTTGGCTCTTTTTTTGTTGATTAATTTGAGTTCTCTGTAGATCCTAGTTACCAAGCTTTTGTCTGATTCATAATATGTAAATATCTTTTCACATTCTGAAGGTTGTTTGCTTTGGTTGTTGTTTCCTTAGCTGTACAGAGCTTTTTAGTTTAATTAAGTCCCATTTGTTTATTTTTGTTGTTGCAATTGCCACTGAGGTCTTCTTCATAAAATCTTTCCCCAGGCCAATTTCAGTGTTTTCCTCACACTTTCTTTCAGGATTTTTATTGTTTCATGGATAAAGCTTTTATCCCTCTTGAATCAATTTTCATAGGTGGTAAGAAGTGCGGGTCCAGTTTCAGTCTCTTACTTGTGGTTATCCAGTTCTCCCAGCACCATTTATTGAATAGGGATTCTTTTCCCTGGTGTATGCTCTTGTTTGGTTTATAAAACACCAGGTGGCTGTAAGAGGTTAATTTCATCTCATGGTTTTCTATTCAGTTCCAAATGTCAATATCTCTATTTTTGTGCCAATACCATGCTGTTTTCAACACTATGGTCCTGTAGTACAGCTGAAATTCTAATAGGGTGATATCCCCAGCTTTGTTTTTATTATTAAGAATTGCCTTGACTATACGGGGTTTCTTCTTATTCCATACAAAATGAAGAATTATTTTTTCCAAATCTAGAAAGTATGGTGATGGTATTTTAATGGGGATTGCATTGAATATGTAGTTTGCTTTGGGAAGTATAGACATTTTAACAATGTTGATTCTTCCCAGCCATGAGCATGGTATGTTCTTCCATTTGTTAATGTCTTCTGCTATTTCTTTTCTTAGGGTTTTGTAATTTTCTTTGTAGAGGTCCTTCACCTCCTTTGTTAGGTATATTCCAATGTATTTTATTTTATTTTAAGCTACTATGAAGGGAATTGTGACCTTGATTACCTTCTCATCTTGGCTGTTATTGGCATATACAAAGGCTACTGATTTGTGGACATTGATTTTATATTCTGAGACATTCCTATATTTTTTCATCACTTCCGGGAGTCTTGTGGCTGAGTCTTTGGGGTTCTCTAAGTATAAGATTATATCACTGGCAAAAGAGGGAAAGTTTGACCTCCTTTGCCCCCATTTGGATGCCCCTTATTTTCTTCTCTTGCCTGATGATATTGGCTAGAAATTCCAGCGCTATGTAGAATAGTAGTGGCGATAGAGGACAAACTTTTCTGGTTCCAATTCTAAGTGGGAAATCATTCAGTTTTACTCCATTCAGTACAATTTTAGCTGTGGGTTTGTTGTAGATGACTTTGATCAGGTTAAGAAATGTGTCACCTGTACCTAAATTCTCAAGTATTCTAATTAGGAAAGGTTGCTGAATTTTATCAAATGCTTTTTCTGCATCTATTGAGAGGATCATATGGTCTTTGTTTTTGCTTCTGTTGATATGGTGAATTACGTTTATGGACTTGAATATGTTAGACGAGCCTTGCATCCTTGGGATGAAACCTACTTGATTGTGATGAATGATTTTTTTTTATGGGCAGCTGTAATCTATTGGCTAGGATTTTATTGAGAATTTTTGTATCTATGTTCATTAATGAAATTGGTTTGAAATTCTCCTTTTTAGTTGGGTCTTTTCCTGGTTTTGTTATCAGGGTGATGTTTGCTTCATAGAATGTGTTGGGGAAGAGTCCTTCCTTCTCAACTTTTTGGAATAATTTCTGCAGGCTGGGTATAAGCTCTTCTTTGAAGGTTTGATAGAATTTGGGTGTGAAACCATCTGGACCAGGGCTTTTTTTGTTGTGAGTGTTTTTTTTTTTTTTTTTTTAATTGTTTCTTTGATGTCAGTTCTTGAAATCAATGTGCTCAAGAGATCTATTTTTTCTTGATTAAGTCTAGGGAGAGATTGTGATTCCAGGTATTGATCCATCTCCTCCACATTGCCAATTTTCTGGGCATAGAGTTTCTTGTAGTACTCAGAGATGATCTCTTGTATCTCTGTAGTATTTATTGTTATTTCCCCTTTATCATTTCTGATTGAGGTTATTAGAGATTTTACTTTTCTGTTTCTAGTTAATCTGGCTAACGGTTTATTGATTTTATTTATGTTTTCAAAAAAACACTTCATTTCATTAATTTTCTTTTTTTCATTTTTTGAGACAGAGCCTCACTATGTTGCCCTTGGGAGCGTGCCGTGGTGTCACAGCTCACAGCAACCTCAAACTCTTGGGCTTAAGTGATTCTCTTGCCTCAGCCTCTCAAGTAGCTGGACTACAGATGCCCACCACAGTGCCCGGCTAACTTTTTGTTGCAGTTATTGTTGTTTAGCAGGCCCAGGCTGGGTTCGAACCTGCCAGCCTGGTGTATGTGGCTGGTGCTATAACCACTGAGCTACAGGCACAAAGCCTTCCTAATTTTCTGAATAATTCTTTTGTTTTCAATTTCATTAATCTCTGATCACTTGCCTAATTCATGAGATTTCCACCACTCTGGATCATATGCTGTATCCATGTCACTGCTTCCTAGCTTGCTCCCTGAGCTATGACTCTGGGTAAGATTCCTACACCAGGTATAGCTGGGTTTTGTTTTTTACCCCACTCATTTTAGGAAAGCTGAGCTGAACAATGCTTCTGGTCTGCCATCTTGCTCTGCCTCATATAGTCTTTTTCTTAATTCTATTTTTTTGATCAATGTAATTTAAGTGTGCTACAGAAATTTAACTATAGTTTCAAGTGTGTTGTGAGATTAAAAAAGGTTGAAAAATACTGGGCTAGAAGGTTCTGTTCCTCGGATGCCACTTGTTTAGCATGGTGGTTATTTCTTTCCTTGTATTCAAGTCCCTTTTGTGGGCTTATGGGAAAGATAGAGGTGATTTTGTGAGTGGTGAGAGTGAGAGCATTCCTGTGTTGGCTCAATGTTCTGCTGGCCCAGGTCACAGTCTCATTTCCTCCTCTCATCAGTTCCCTTCCACAGAACTCAAAGAGGCTTAAGAGAAGTTTTGGTGATGTGTTTCAGCTATGTATTATATTCCACCAGTTCACAAAGACAGATTTCCTATAGGTATTACCTGCATTACTAATTTTAAAATATATCCAGCTGGGCACCATGGCTCACGCCTAAAATCCTAGCACTTTGGGAGGCTGAGGTGGGTGGATTGCTACAGCTCACAAGTTAGAGATGATCCTGAGTAAGAGCCAGACCCCATCTCTATTGAAAATAGAAAAACTAAGGCAAGAGAATCACCTGAGCTTAAGAGGTGGAGGTTGTTGTGAGCTATGATGACTCCAAGGCACTCTACTGAGGGTGACACCTTGAGACTGTGTCTTAAAAAAATCCAAATCTATCCAGTATTTTTAGACTTGCAAAATATATTCCTTCTACTTATGCTTTCATTTGCAGACTTTTGAAAGAATTTGCTTGCAGTAGACTCAATTCTAGTTTGATTAGATTTAATTAAAATCTAAGTATTCAATTTTATGTTTTTGTCATGTCAAATTCCATTATTATCTTCAACAGTGAGAGCTCTTCTGAACCTGCTGTATAAAATAAAGTGAAAAATCTCATTAGAATGATTAAAAAAATTGAAAGTGGGCAGCTGTCTGGCAGGTAAAGAGATGTGAAGAATGGAATGGGAGAAAAACCATCACTGTGATTATAAATTCAGTCTTGGTATAAATCAGGAAAGTTGGGGCATGGAAGAAGATTCTGTACACGTTATTGGATTATATATGTAAAGCTAGAACGAGGGAACTTTGAAATCCTTCTGTCAGTTTTCCCATTTTATAGATTACAAGAGAGCCAAAATGACATATCCAAAGTCACTGAAAAGTAGCAATTGTCTTTCTGCTAGTTAAGCCTTTCCATTTATGAAACCATTATGATCTATAGTCATGTGTACCAATAAAATTTTTATGAAAGCAAATTTAAAGATGCCAAAGTATTCAAAATTAACCATTGATCTACTTTTATTGATCAATTAATCATTGATTTATTTTAAATTTTTTTTGAACAAAAAAGACAAGTCATGTATAACAGATATTGATCTGATTCATGGCAATATTTCAATTAACTTAGGAGTTAATTTCAGTCTACAATTAATGCTAAAGAGAAATTAAAAGATTTCTGAAGTACATATGTAGTAGTTCTATAAACTCATTAAAATTACTTGCAGATTAAAATAATGACTTTAGTTCCACGTCCAAATAAATTTTTAAATTTAATAGGATATTTTGGGTTCTATTTGAATAGTTTGGAAAACATTATAATTTTTTCTCAAGTAAATTTGAACATCAGATTTTGTAGTCTACAAAAGCAGGAAATTCAAAAATTCCACCTCAGCTAAAATGTATCACATTATATAACTTGTTGTAATAAATTAAATTTATTTCTATATTAATAATATTTGCTTTTGATTTAAGTGGAAAAATTGTTAACTCTAAAAGCGATTTTAAGTGTTTCTATTTGTTAAGGATGCCATAAATTCCTGTATTTCAATTCAGACTCATGTGGAATTCTGTAGGGAGGGCTCAAATATTTAGCTATTGTTGAGGGGGGGACGTTTTAACTGTAGTCAGCAGTATATGAAACTCCAGAGTAAATCAAAACTGGAGCTGAGTAAGACTTTCTGTGGCCAATATGGTGCACTAGTCTGTCACAAACACACAAAACAGTTGTCTGTGCTGCACTGTGTAGGTAGAGCCATTTGCATGGCTTCATGATGAACAAAAACATGTCATGCTAACAGTGCTGATAAAAGGCATTTCTTCAGACTAAATTAGAGAAAGGGTGAGGTGTAGGGGTTGTGGGGAATCACTGTCTTATATTAGATATTATTAGATGCTTTTCTCCTTGATGATGAGCACTGGCCCCCTCCCTAACAAAATAAATACTCTAGTGAGGACTCCCTCTAACATGGGAGGATTTTAACAAAATAAGGAACTAAGCCAGCTTCAGATTTCAGTAGTGTAAGTCTCATTGTGTTCTTTCCAGTGCCTAATTTCATCATTTGATTGAAGTACAGATAATAGAGTTGATTTATGTGACCAGCATTTCCTGAGCACTTTGGAATGTGTTTGGTGTATAGTAGGAGCTAAGTGCACTAAGGTGACTAATACTTTGGTGATATTGTTTATTCTATTATATCTAGCTTATATTTTTGCTGCTGATATATCTGCACTCACTGTCATACCAATTCCTTTGCATGTGATCCACTTTTCTTTGGCTATGTTTCAGATTATCTGTGTATGTGTGTGTTTAACAATTTCATTATAATAATAACTAATTCTAGATTTCTTTGTATTTTCCCTTTTTGGTATACATTGTTTTTGAGGATTTATGTTTTTCTTCAGTTTTGGAAAATTCTTGTATATTATTATGTCATCCAGTATTATGTTGCTTCTCTATTTTTAAAAATGTTATTATTTTTATTTTTTAGAGACAGAGTCTCACTATGTTGCCCAAGCTGCACTTGAACTCCTGGTGCTCAAGTGATCCTCTCGCTTCAGCCTCCTAAGTAACTAGATTATAGGCACGAACCCTTGAGGCCGACTAACTTCTCTTTTTATTTTTGAACTCTAGTTAAACATATATTAGACCTTCTTATTTAATATGATTTTCATATTTTTTTCTTTTTTGCCACAGTTTTGTTAATATCTTCAGATTTATAGTATATTTTACTGTTTTTCTCTCATTTGAAATTAGTATTTGAGTCTTTAATTCCAAATATTATGTTCTTTACTTTTTGGGGGTTGATTTTATCATTTTATTATTTATTATTATTTGTGGATTCACCCAATAAACAATTTATATAGACTTAACAGATATTTTTCACTTTTAAAACTCATTTTAAAAAATTTGTTTATTTCTGATAATTATTATTTTAGGCTTATTTTTCTTTTCATTCTTTGTTGCTTTGAACATTTCATATGTAGTTTATGTTCTTTAATTGATAATTTCATTATTGAAGCCACTGGGATCTGAATCTGTTGCATGACTTATCTATATGTCTGTAGTGTATGGGGAGCAGTGAAAGTGTAGAGTTGTATGTGATCAGAGTTAAGTAATTATCAGCTTGAAATTGCTTGTCCTAACTATAAGATGTTTTATATAAGCCTTGTGGAAACAAAAAAGCAAAAATCTATGGTAGATGCACAAAATATAAGTAGAAGGAATTCAAAGCGTACCATTACAGAAAACTGCAAATCTTAAGAGAAGACAGCAAGAGAAGAAGGAAAAAAAACAAAGCGCACATAAAATAACCAGAAAAAAAATGACAAATTGGCAGTAGTAAGTCTTTATCTACCAATAATTGTTTTGAATGGAAATGGATTAAATTGTCTAATAAGAAGACACAGAGTGGCTGAATTCAAAAACTAGACCTACCCATACCCTACCTGTAAGAGGCTCACTTCACTTTTAAGGGCACAAGTAAACTGAAAGTGAAGGGCTGGGAAAAGGCACACCCCACAAATGGAAGTGAAAAGAAAGCAGGGTTGCCTACAGATGTTCTCTAACTTATGATTGTTCGACTTATGATTTTGTTACTTTATGGTGGTACAAAAGTGATACACATTGAATATACTCCTTCACTTATGATGGAGTTACAACCAGGTAAACCTATTGTAAGTTGAAAATATCGTAAATCAAAAGTGCATTTTCTACTTAAAATACTTTCCACTCATGATGGGTTTTTCCTAACATAACCTCATCATAAATTGAGGAGCATCTGTACTTATACTGGACAAAATGGACTGTAAGTATATAACTGTAAAGAGACAATGAAAGACATTATATAATGATTAAGGGGTCAACTAGTCAAAAGGATATAACAATTGAAAATATGTGTGCATCCAACATCTAAGCACGCCAATATAGAAAGTAAATATAAAGGGAGAGATAGACTGAATAAAATAATTGTAGGAGAGTTCAATATCCCACTTTTAACAAGATCATCCGGACAGAAATTTAATAAGGCAGTATCGTACTTGAACTCTATTTTAGGCCAAATGGACCTAAACAGGCATATATAGAACATTTCATCCAACAGGAAAAGATACACATTTTACTCAGATGCACATAGAATATTTTTCATAAGAGATCATATGTTAGGCCACAATAAATCTGAATAAATTTAGGAGGACTGAAATTATAACAGGTATCTTTTCTGATCATAATGGTATAACACTAGAAATCAATAACAGAAAAAACTTGGGAAATTAACAAATATGTGGAAATAAAACATGTTTCTAAACAACCAATGGGTCAAAGAAGAGATCAGAAAGGAAATAAAATGACTTGGGGAAAACCATACCTTGTCAGAGGGCATTATTCAGATTCATTTATTCAGTTATTCATTCATTCAACAAATTTTGAACTTCTGCTTTGTATCAGGTATGTGGTAAACACTGAGGCTAGGGCAGTGAACACAGCAGACCACAGTCCTGGCTTCCCTGAGCATTTTACTGAGATGAAATAGACAATAAACAAGGTCTATAAATAAAATGTATAGTAAGTAAGATGGAGAAAAGTTCTAAGGAAAGATACAAAGTGGAGAAGAGGGATCAGGTCAAGGGAGGGCAGTGTGGCTGGAGCAAGCTGAAAGGAGCCAGGGTGGTGAGGGTGGATGTGAGCGGGAGTGGTGCTGGGGAAGGCAGAGATGGTCTGCAGGATCATTGTGCAAGTCAATCTGGGGAGTGTAGGTTCATCCCCTGCCATAGTGCTCTGAGATTACTACTCCATCAGCCTTGAAACAATCAGGAGATCCCTTTTTATCACACTGATATTGATTATATAAGCATAGGCAGAGATTTCCCCTTTCCTCAAGGATATTCTATTCTAAAATTTATGCAAATATACGATTGAAGAGACAGCATACACACACACAAACGCAAGCACTGAGACGCCAGGACCCTTCTATTTGCCTGAGTATCTTTGTCCTGTTTTGCTAGGAAAAGAGTCTCTGGCTAAATTTACATGGTGATGCTTGTAAGGAGCCGGGAGAGAACTAGGCAAGTGCGTTGGGGAAGGAAGGAAAGCAAATACCGGCAGAGGCGCCTAGTACTAAGCTGGCCGCTGCTTCACAAGAAACACACCCGGCAGTGCCACTCGGGAAGTTCTGAGAGAGAAGCTGCCGTTTCTTTCCAGTCTCCTTACTTTTCTCTCATGGTTTTAAAGTTTATCATGAGGAATGTTAACTGCTCTGACTTCCAAACGGTGTTCTCTGGCCTTCCAGACGGCCGTGAGGGAGCCAGCACATCTGCGAGATTGGCTGTGTTGGCCTCGGGTGTGGAGCTGCTGTGACTTGCACTGTGGTGGCTGTGAGGTGACAGTCAAAGTTGTCCCGTCTGAAGGAGCCAGCAGTGCTGGAGGAAGGCCGGGTGGCAGTGGATCCTTTGGGATCCTTTGCTCAGGGGATCCTTTGAGCAAGTATTCAACACTCAGGAAAAGGGTGAGCAGGGCCGGCCTGCAGGTGAAGTTTTAGAGGCACCTGAACACTCCTGGCGCGCCAGGCCTCCCTCCGGCAGAGGTATCATCCTTACTTTTGCTGAGTACTTGAGACCCAGGGTTGTTAAACACTTTGCTAGAGTGAAGAGTTACGTTGAGACTTAAATTACAGTCTTCCATATTATGCCTTTAAGGAAATGAGATGTTTACTTTCAGATTCTATATTAGTGTGTTTTAAAAAATAGGAGGACAATGTTAAGTACCCTGTGGTTAATTTCTATAAAATGTGATTTGAAGAGATCCAGAAAGGCTTCTGATGCCAAATAAACCCACCGCTGAACCAGCAGCTTAACCACCAAGAGTCACCTGGCTTCCTCTTGGGTTCTGTCTCTTGTCTCCGTTATTTTCTTTTCTTCTTGAGGCATGGTCTTGATCTGTTGCCCTGGTTAGAGTGTCATGACCTTATCACAGCTCTCAGCAATCTCAAACTCCTGGGCTAAAGCCTTGCTCCACCTCAGCCTCTTAAGTAGCTGGGACTACAGGTGTGCACCACCATGCTTGGCTAATTTTTTCCTACTTTTTTGTAGAGGTAAGGTCAGCTCTTGTTTAGGTCAATCTCCAACTCCTTCCCTTAAGCAATCCTCCTGCATCACTGGCCTCCCAGAGTGCTAGGATTACAAGTGTGAGCTACCAGGCCCAGACTCTTTTTAAATGCAGGCTTCTCTTAGAAAAGTTCAGCCATCCAGTTACTCATTTCTTACAGGAATGGTTCATTTGCTGGCACTGGGAAGAAGCCTGTGAGTTCTGGATGGAAACAAGGAGGACCAAAGCCAGAGAAAGGGAAGTGGGGACCACTAGAAGCAAATTTTGTCTTCATATTTTGCCTTTGAGCCCCATTCCAGTGCTGAGGCCTCCTCTGGAATTCATCCAGACTCCCTCTTTAGAGAGAGAACATTCCAGAATTGCTTTTGAATAGGCTGGCCTAGCCTACGGAGCTTCTGGCTGGGATGCTTCTAGGAGGGGACGCCTGGGACTCATTTCCACTCCACAGAGCCACAGATTTCTGCAGATAGGCCGGAACGTGAGGAACAGAACGGCACTTTGTTTCTCAGTAGAATTTCCGTGTTGCTGGTCCCCCCCAAGAGGGAACCGAGCTCTTGGCTGTTGGAATGGCCTTCTCTTACTTACTTCCCAACAAGCAGTATGAAACATGTTGAAATAGCACTTAAGATAACTGTGCTAGTTTTCACACAAGTTTTTAAAAAGCTGGCCTTCTTTCCTGACTATTTTCTCCTCCCTCCCCAAACATTCGGTAGTCTTTGCTTTGTCTTGCGTATCCTGGACGTCAAACTGTAGGCCAGGCTCAGGGGTGTGCATCAACTCTCCACGTAGACAGCTAACACTTAGATTTGCTTCTTTGCAGATGTCCCCTAATTTGCCAAAATGTGGCTCCTTTGCTGAAGTCAGCAAAATGACATCACTTCTGTTGCCTGCTCAGAGTTGCAAAATTGTTGCTCAGCCAAGTTAGAAAAGAAAGCAAGCAAGGAAGAAAGGAAAAAAAAAAAAAAAAGAAAAGAAAGCCCAGGTTTTTAGATAATGTAAACATTCTGTGGAATATTTTGTAACTGGGGCAGAATTTACCAAGAGCTCAAGCAAAGAGCAGACACATTGAGTTGGCCCTGATTGGAGGAGTGTGAATATTTTTATAAGGGCTTTGGAAAGCCCAGCATTGACCTGCTTTTATTATTTTTATTGGCTCCCTTGGTGATAGACAAACAGGCCTAACCAGGGGCCAACAGAACCAGCAGGAAATTTAGGTCATGGATAGTTGCAGTTTAAAAACTCCAGTTTTTAGGGGCTGTTCAATCAATGTAATTGATTGATGATAATCTGACAACAACAGCTCTAAATCATTAAACGTGGCCAGATACAGACAAATGGGCAGCAGTGTTGTTGCACACAACAGTCCCCAGCTCCCCGGGGTGCTCTGTTCTGCTCTCTGAAGACGTCGCTTGTCCCTCGTTTCATGCAACTTATGGCCCAGCTGGCCTGTTTACAGAAAACAGCCCCTTAAACTTGGCAGTTCGGTTTGAAGCACTGCATAACATCATTTCCCGAGAGATAGGAAAAAACATTACAAAAAAGTTTATATCCCCCTAAAACGTGTGTGCTCGAAACTGAACAACAATTGAAAGCTGTTCTTTCCCTCTGTCTCTGAAATCAGGCCTTTCCTATCTTTCTAGCCAAAGGTACTTGTAGCTGAATTAGATTATTTGACGAATCCTGTAAGCTTCTTATGTTTTCCTGCTCTTGCTTTGGATAAATGCTAATCTGTAATAAGAACTCTAAGTAGCTAGCTCTGTTCTTCCCAGGACACAGGAAATATGGTCTGCTTTAATGGCATTTAAAAAACTTTTTATTGAAGTAAAATATAATATAGAAAAGTACAACTCAATGAATTTTTACTAACTGAAGACAGCTGTGTAATCAGCACCCAGATCAGCCAGGAAGAAACGGGCAACCCTGGGAGCCCCCCTTCTGCTGCCTCCAACCCTCCCCCCTCAAGGGGTAGGGACTTCTAAAGACATAGATTAGTTTTCCTTGTTTTTTGTATTTTATGTAAATGGAATTACATGTTCTTTTTTCTGTCATGTTCAATATTATACTTCTGAGATTCATCTGTATTATTGTTTTATGAAATTCTAGGTCATGCATCCTTGCTGCTATGTAGTATTCCACTGTGAGAATATACTACATTTTTTTCTCTGTGGGCATTTTTAATAGGAGAGAAAATTTGTAGACTCTGTTTTCCCCTCTAAGTGGCCTTCACTCCGCAGACACAGAATGGATGCATCTGGGGAAACACATTCATGCCTCCGGATTGGCCTCTCTGTTCATTTACATCTGTTTATTCTCTTTATGACTCTTCTGTGCATTCTTGGGTCTCAGCTAGCACCTATGCCAGTATTTTGCTCACTCCAGAATCTTTCTGTTATTTCTGGTCTCTTCTCAGTGTCCTGGGCTTAGACACCTCCCTTTCTGAAATATTTATATCTGTTCAATTCTTACATTTCACACCAATCCTGTCCTATTATCTCCTTTTAACCACCTCTTCTTTCTCTGAATCTTCATCTAAAAATCTTGAAATAATTCTAGAGTCTTCTCTTTCTCTTATACTCCACGTCCAGTCCATCAGTAAACTGTGCTGGTTTTAACTTCAATGCCTTTCCACATTCAGCCAGTTCATACCACCTCCCCCTGGTCCAAGCCCCGACATCTCTCACTTGGTTTATTGAAATTGCTTCCTTCCTTTACCCTTGCCCCTCTGTATATTATTCTCTTCACCACAGCCTTTTTAAAAAGGTAAGATCATACTAGTTATCTTTTCAAACTCCCTGTGATCCATCTCAGAAGGAAAGCGAGAGTTTTGACAATGGGCCAGGGATAGGCCTTCAGTGATTTGGCCCTCACTGCCTGTGTTTTACCACCCTTCCAATCTTCTTGCTGTGAGAACTGAGCCTTGTAGACAATTTCTATGCTATTGAAGCAGATACCACTCTCTCTCTGCTTCTTCTCTTCTGAAGCCAATTCCATAGTCTCAATTTATTGTCTTTAAATCAGCTTCTCCTGGAGACCATTTCTACCCTCTTTGATGACTTCGGGATCTGATTGCTGCTTGTGAGTATCTTCCCAGTACATCGTCTTT
The DNA here is from genome assembly GCA_963574355.1 of Loris lydekkerianus. Taxonomy (NCBI): domain Eukaryota; kingdom Metazoa; phylum Chordata; class Mammalia; order Primates; family Lorisidae; genus Loris; species Loris lydekkerianus. The sequence goes on from CAUYPK010050501.1 coordinate 28,755, forward strand.
TCTACAGAGTGATAGGTGCACACGGAAAACTGTGCTGTTTGCACAGCCTTGCTGGAGACCACTGGCCAGGGATACTGGCTGCTTGAGACAACAGTCACTAGGGTACGGGAAAGGTAAATGTGGCCTGGTGACATCCTGGATGGAAGAGTCTGCGGTAATGTTTGTGGCTGGAACCACAGATCTCTCCACTGGAGGTGGAGACTCCTCCAAAGTTATGGTGACTTTGAGTTTCTGGGGTCAGCCATATACCTTACCTACAGGACTCTTAAGTTGCTTAGAGTGGGTAAAGTCTCCATCTTTCTTTAAGGCTGCATAATATTCCATGGTGTACATATACCACAGTTTATTAATCCATTCGTGGATTGATGGGCACTTGGGCTTTTTTCCATGACTTAGCAATTATGAATTGGGCTGCAATAAACCATTCTGATATCATGTTTACATGGATGGAACTGGAACATCTTCTTAGTAAAGTACCATATATACTCGAGTATAAGCCGAGTTTTTTCAGCACAAAATTTGTGCTGAAAACCTTGAACTCGGCACAGATTTTGTGCCGAAAAAACTTGGCTTATACTCGAGTATATACAGTATCTCAAGAACGGAAGAAAAAGTATCCAATGTACTCAAGCCCTACTATGAAACTAATTGATGGCTTTCACATGAAAGCTATAACCCAGTTATAACCTAAGAATATGGGAAAGGGGGAAAGGGAGGGGAGGGAGGGGGGAGGTAGCGGAGGGAGGGGGATTGGTGGGATTACACCTGTGGTGCATCTTACAAGGGTATATGTGAAACTTAGTAAATGTAGAATGTAAATGTCTTAACACAATACTCAAGTCTTAAGAAAATGCCAGGAAGGCTATGTTAACCAGTGTGATGAAGATGTGTCAAACAGTCTATAAAACCAGTGTATGGTGCCCCATGATCACGTTAATGTGCACAGCTATGATTTAATAAAAAAAAAAATAAGTTGCTTAGAGTGGGATTCCCTCTGCTCTGTGATCTCTTTCTAAAGCATTGACATTCTCACCTGTGTTACATTTTCCTCCTGCCACTGTGGCTCTTATGTGATTTATCTATTATCTCATGAGCTGGGTTCCCTTGATGGTTTGTCCTTGTGAGAATCCTTGTCAGAATCATCTCTGTGCCCAGGGTCTGTATTCCCTTCCCCCAAACTCTGGTTTTCCTCTGACTAGAAAGTGCTGGAGAAGAAATGTGTGGTGGACCAGAGACAGGTTTGGGGAAAGACAGTCTTCAGTTGGATCCCAGCTCAACCATTCTCAGCTGCATCCCTGCCAAGTAACCTTCTCAGCCTCCGTTTTCTCCTCTGAAGTAATAATGCCTATGTTACAGGGTACTTAGCACCATTAAATGAGATCATCTACAATTGCATCTTTACAAATGCTTATTTTTCCTCTCTTTTTCTAACGCCAGATTCTTCATAGTAGAATTTGTTGAAATTCTTCAAGTTTCAACACCATCCATGTTTAAAGGACTGAGCAAGGTCCTGGAGATAGCATTAGGAATAAGATGTGGTTCTGACCATCAGGGACTTTTCAGTCTTAGACAGGAACTGGATATGAATAAATAATTAAATTCATGGTGATAAGAGCCCTCATAGAGGGAAGTAGAGGCTTCTCAGGGCTCATGAAGTGGGCACATTTGACCCATCTGGGGAAGGTCCGAGATGATGCTTGAGTTGAATTGTGAGACGGGGTGGAGAAGAGGGAAGAGGACATTCTAGGCAGGGAGATCAGCATGTGCAAAGGCACCAAGGCAAATGCAAGTAGTTTAGCAAAGGTGAATGGTGATCTGTGAGGAAAGGATTTGTGATGGATGAAGCTGAATAGTTAATTGGGGCCAATAAGGTAAAAGAGATGCATATGTCATATTGAGGGCTTTTTGGGGAAGAGTTTACACATTATTAAATAATTTTAAATGAATAAACTTTTTGTATTAGAATGAGACAAATCATGGCTAGTGATCATGGTAGTTGCAATTTAGGTAGAAGAGAAAGGAGTGAGTGGAGGGATGAGTACAGCAACCCATCAGGACATGAGTGAGTCCATGTGCAGGGGCAGGTCTCGGTGGAGTCTAGGCTTCTGACTTTTTCATCTGGAAGAGTGATGGTCCCACACAGTAGTGTAAGACAGAGAGAATGAAGAGCAAATTTGGGGGTGTAAATGTTGATTTTAGTTTTAGACATGTTGAATTAAATTTACAGGTAAGACATACTAGTACAGAAGGCCAATAAGCAGTTGACTGGTTTTGGAACAAAAGAGAGAAATTTGGGTGGAGATAACCAGTTATGAGGTAGTTAGTATTCAGATTAAAGTGCTATACCAAAGGAACACAGACAGTAACTCAAACAGGATGGTTTGTTTTAGAAAAAGTCGGGTGGTCCAAGTTCACATGTCACTTAGAATGTGGTCCCAGGACCAGCAGCCTAGACATCAACCTGGAAGCTTGTGAGACGTGCAGCATCTTCAAGCCCCAGACCTGATGGATTTAGCAAGAGCCCAGATAATCTACATGCTCATAAAAATTTAAGAGCTCGATACAGAGAACTGGATTTCCTTCTCTTTTTCCTTTCCTTCTGGCTCAGCCTTCCTTTCTGAGAGCATAGTTGAAGCTGGCATGTGCAACCACTTTATCTGCGTTTTAGCTATGGGAGAGGGAAAAGCGAGTAGAAAATGACTTTTCTTTTCAGGATGTAACATCCTTGAACTGGTAAATATTAACATTTATTGCATTAGAAATTAAAACTGAGAAGATTTTTAAAAATACATATTCCATTGAAAAAGAACAAACCCATTGCATGCTAATGTAAATAACATTTTATGAAAAGTAACAGTATTTTCAAAACCACCCAAAAAGTTAGAATGGCATTGGTTTATATTTTTGAAAATCTCTTTAATGTCTTGCTGAATAGAAAACAGCTGGTCCCTAATATTTGTTCCTCATTCAATTTTCTGCCATATGTTGTTTTGGTTGAAGCATATGAAAAAAATCCAGCCACATGCAAGCACATAGTTGGAAAAAGGGGAATATTTTGATGGATTTTTCAGATGTTTGTAGATACTCTTTTTTGATAACATATCTAAACTCTGCCAGTAGTGATTTCTTAAAGGTAAGTTGTAATTGGAAGCCACATCAGTGAGCTTTTCTTTTTTTCTTTTTTTCTTTTTTTTAACCTTAAAATCCAATTGTCTATCTTAATTTTGGTTGGATATTTTGCTTATATCTGATTTTCTTGCATCATGTATTGGTTGTTTGGAAAGCATTGGTTCTCTGAATTACACAGATCTTCCAAATGTTGACATATTATGTAATTTATTAAAAAAAAATCACATTTTAATGTCACCACTGATCTCATCAGTATATTTTTAAGAATACAGAGTCTGGCTGTGCCAGATACAAGTTTTCCAAACTTTGAACTTTTGCTAAAATACAGAATTTTGTCATTGACAATAAAAATGTATGTTGTTTCCTTTGAAAGAATAAGCTCAGTTTGTTCATTTTTTGAGAAAATGTTCTTTAAATACTTAAGTCTTAATAACTGTAATTTTTCTGTCATTCTTTGGAGCGTTGCACTTCGTGTGTCTCTGTGCCTTCCCTAACGACACCCACTGCAGCTCATGGCTCAGAGGTAATGGGTGCCACTGTGGTACCTACTTATGCTTGTTCTTGCTTATTCATTTAATCACTCAGCAAATATTTTTTGAGCCCTATGTCTTTTTCTATTTTGTGTAAATATAATAATACTTGATATTGGTTAATTTATAATGAATAGAAGTTTATTGGGTCACAGTTATAGAGGCTGGGAAGCCCAATATCATGGTTCTGGAAACTGGCAAAGGACTTCATGCTATGTCCTCCTATGGGGAAAAATGGAGGGGCTGCGAGGGCAAGAGAAGGCTTCCCTGGCTCTTCTATAATAGCACCAACCCATCCAAGAGGGTGGGGGTTTCATGGCCTGATCTAACCTCTTAGAAGTCTTATCTCTTATTATGATACCATTACAGTGGAAAATAAATTTCAGCATGAGTTTTGGAGGAGATAAACATTCAGATACTACCATGTTATGCCCTAACTCACACCAAACACTTGTTTTAATTTTCTGCAAATTGCCACAGACTTAGTGGCTTAACACAAGAAAAATTCGTTATCTTCCAGTTTTGGAGGTCTCACTGGATTAATATCTAAAGGTATTAATATCTTAAGATTAATACCTTAAGATCTAAGGAGAAACTAGAGTGTTGGATTAATATCAAGATGTCTTCAGGAGGGGCAGAGGCAAGATGGCTTACTGGAGCCAGCTTTTCACAGAAGCTTCTGTCCAGAAGGAGAGGTAAAGGACATAAGTTTAGCAAGTAAGCTGATGGTTTGGAGCTCAGCCAAGAGAGAAGGTTGCAGAACGCACATCAACCCTGCAGAGATGAGCTGCGACTCCAAGGGAACAAACAATAGGTCTGTGCTGATTCTGTGACACGAGTAAAGAGAGGACTGTGGACCAACATGGAGAGGGAGAGGCGGTGCTCCATGGCACAGAGCAACAGCGGCAGTGGTGGGAACAATAGGGTTTACACCCCTGGGGATATTTTGGAGAGGAAACCAGTGGCAGCTACTGGCGGAAAAGATCTGGGATGGAAACACAGGCCCCCTGAGACTTCAACCCAGAGTTACTGATTCACTAGGATTGGATAGAGACCAGCTGAAAATAAGACAGAGCCACTTAGCCCCACCACACCAAGCAGGTCCCCAGTGTCTCAGGCCATAGCACTGTATGGGTCCTTTGTAAAGCTCTAGGAGAAAAGGTACAGACACCAGACCCAGGTCTTAGGTAAAGGGCTGGTTAATGCCTACTCCAGGAGCCCCCAATTCAACTTCACCTTATCTGCTCATCTAGTCAATTTTACAAAATAATCATGGGGCAGAATCAGCAGAAAAACTCTGGCAACATGGATGATCAGAGTAGATCAACTTCCCCCAGGACCTACATGGCACCAGAAGACCCTGCAGAGATGAGCTGCGACTTGTTCATAAACAAATGGCTGAGATGTCAGAAATTTAATTCAGAATTTGGATTGCAAATAAGGTTAATAGAATAGAGGTAAGTTTGGAATTAGAAATTCAAGGAGCATTCAAGGAGCATGTCCCAAGAATTCAATGAATTCAAGGTCAAAATCATTAAAGATTTTGACACATTGGGATAAGAACTTGCAGCCCTCCAAGATCTGAGAAATACAGTAGAATCCCTCAGTAACAGAATGGAGCAAGCAGAGGAAAGGATTTCTGACATTGAAGACAAAGCTTTTGAATGCTCCCAAACTCTCAAAGAGGAAGAGAAGTGGAGAGCAAAACAAATCAGTC